>LPNX011007073.1:228207-429348 GCA_001517045.1 Pseudotsuga menziesii
GGTTGTCAGAAGACTTTCTTATTTCAACGATTCCATCAAACATGTGGATGGAATGGCCTTGCTGTTGAATCTCCACCAATGACAGCAGGCTTCTCTGCAACTCTGGAAGATAGAGAACGTTCTTCAACAAGAAATCAGGGAATCCAAGCATCTTCAGTCGAATGGTGCCCATTCCCTTTGGTTTAATACTTGACTTATCTGCAAAGTACACTATGCCATCTATTGATTCATTCAGTTCTTCAAAACAGTCTTTTTTAAATGTCATGTGTGATGTTGCACCAGTATCAAGCAGCCAACAATCTTTATAAGATGAGAGAGAAGTCATTTCATTAAATCCAAGATTACAATGTGCAACAATACAAGAATCAGAAGATTTACTAGCATCTTGGTCATCTTTCTTTTGGTTGTGCTTGTCTTTGATGGAATCCCATGAAGCCCAACACTGATATGATGTGTGTCAAGTATTTCCACAACGCTTGCACTTTGATCTTTTTCTGGGGTTGTTTCTGCCCCCTCTACCTCTCTTGTTGCTTTCTCCTTTGGTGTGGTTCTTTGCTTTTTGAGCAAAGCAAAGTGATTCTCCAGATGCTTTGGATTGCATTTTTTTGACAACTGTTAGTGTAATTTACAAGAATGAACTTAATATGACAAAGTGAATGAGATAAAAAAACAATAACCTTGCAGGTCTACAGTCTCTGCCAAGGCGATTTACAATCTTAATATCTCAACTTCAAGTTTAAAATGACACTATCAGTTCGCAGCTTCAGTAAACAACTTCAAAAGATAGAAATTAGAACGCAGCCTTTACATCTATATCTTTTCAGCTCTTAGGACTGAAATCAAGGTTTCAATACATTCACAAACTTTCCAATTAAACTTCCATGCAAATAACTAGGTTAGAGATTAGGGTTTTTGTATAGCAAAAAAGCATTATCTATCTCGATGTGAGGCTTCACGCAGTCAGCTCAACGCAGCAAGGCTTCACGCAGTCAGCTCAACGCAGTCTTCAATCACTGTGCTTCTCCACTCAATGCACAGCTTCGAATCTCAGAGATGACAAGTCGCAGCTGCATAATCTCAGTATTCACCAATATATCAGCAATTTTCTTGCAGGTCGCAGCAACTTTAAATATGCCTTCAATCTCCAATGCACCAGTACCAACAATGTAATCAACAGCTAGCAGTTATATTCAGAAAACTTGCAGGCTCTTGAAGAGAACAAACAGCAGTCTCCATGTAGCTCTATCGTAATCTTCACACAGTACTCAAAGATACTCCAAAAAAATTAGGGTTTTTGTATATTGCAACAAACAAAAACGTTTTACCTCCCCTTGGCCGAAGACAGTCTTCAACGCATCCTTCAGCAGCACACAACCTTCAGCGTAGGCAGCTAGCTCGATCCTTCAGAAAATTTAAAGTTCATTTCCTTCTGTTTGTCCTGGTTAAAACACTTACACGGTTTCAAGAAGGCATGCATTAAGGTTTCAGACCTTTCACATGGACAAAACTTGACCTATACAAGCCGGCATCCTTCACAAGGTGCAATTTTAGAATCTGCAACTTCTTTATAAATCCAAAGAACCGTCCGGAGCTTGAAATTTAGCACAACTGATCAATTTTGAGGCCAATACCACGTAATCGTCCTCCACGCTGCATATATACAGCTAGCTCCAACACAGGCCTCTTCAATACGCAGGCTCTTCATGTGCAGGCTCAGGCTCAGTCTTCAACGCAGCCACACCAACGCTTCAGCTCCTATTCTTCAACGCGAGGGCCTCGACAAAAAGGAAAATAGTCACTTCAATGGCTAACACGGATTAGGGTTTCTACGCTTGACAACGGTCAGGTCGTAGCTTCCAGATTGAGAGAACGTCCACAATCAACGTGCAAAGCAAGAGTATATACAACTATTCACGTTCTTCCTCATCGTTGTACCTTTCACATTAGAGAGAGTGACATGAAGCGGGGAAGAGGAGACGACATACTCGGGCTAGGTTTCTTTAATGTGCCAGCTTCTCAAATTCAAGAGAGATCAATCCCTTTGCTCCTAGTTATGAACTTGATTTTGAGCTTGCTTCAAGCATGAATTCTCAACTAAAATTTCAACGGCATAAAGAGTGCTTAAATCGAAAGTGCTGCCAAAAATTTCAATAGTTCAAAGCCTGGCATATCCTCGGATAAGTTGCTTACTATTCGACTTCGACACCATGGAGATGGGAAACCCATGCAGTCTGGAGAGAACGAAACGTCCTCAGCAAACTGATTAGAGAGCAGTGCTATGTAAAAATGTCTTCACAAGAGATATCAACGCAGTCTGTACCAATAATAAGTAAAACGCAGCAGTCATAACTAAAACTCACAGTTCCAACACAGCAAACACTCAACCAGGAAGGAATTCACAGCAATTCCAAAATCGCAGCAGTCAACAGAAAATTAGGGTTCACAGCTCACAGAAACGGCATCAACAGAAAATTAGGGTTTGCAGCACACAAACTCAATCATGAAGGAATTGTAACGCAGACAATGCATGCGACTCGACTGGCAGACTGATGGAGCAGTCTGGCAATGGACTGGCAAGCAGAATGCCAGGAATGGGCAGACTGGCAACAGGCAGGAGTTATGAGAGCGCTATGATACCACTTGTTGGTATAACTCCCGATTCGATCATTGTATTCATGGCTAAGCATTCATTTATACATTCATGTGACTGTTGTGTTTCACCTTCAGTCCACCCTTTTCGGCTTCCAACTATTCCTATTTATTTATTTACAATATTATAATCCCTAACGGATTATATTCTAACAGTTTTAAATTAATATTTTTTCTAAGTATTTGCTGTGAGTGATATTTATGTTTATGTGATTTTAAATTTTAATTAAAATAGAAATTATATGTAGTAGAGGCTGTAATTTTCTTTCATGAAATTCTTCTATATGAGTTGTAAGGTTTCATTTTGAGTACAAGTAATTTTTTGTAATTATTGATAAAATTTATTTGCTTTGTATATATTAGAAAATACTTTAAACAAACTTTTAATACAGAAACAACACAGCCTTCAAACTACGTTTTGATAAGGAAACGCCTTGTCTAGCCAATGGTTCAGCTGACGCATATTTATATCAATTTCTGGGCTCACTGCAAGATAGAGAACAACTACTTCTGACCAGATCTGAAAATGCCTTTGAAATTCCCTGGCATGGCAATCGCATCTCAGTTACAAATAACAAACATGACCCCGTTATTTTAATAACCCCTTTTCTTGCTGCGGAAGCTCGTGTTGCAGCTGCAGTTACAAGAAAATTAGCTTTGGGTAACCGTTCAAAGATTGGGTATGAAAATTTCAGCATGGAGGTAAAAAGGAAATTTTTAATATGCTATGAGCCGAAGGTAAAATGAAAATTTGAAATGGATCCGGAGGGAACAGGTACAGCAACGTCCACTTCAAACTCACTGTACAGCTTGCTGGTGTTTTCTGTCAACGGAAGTGGGGTCAGGGGACTGGGCGGAGTTGTGTCTGGTGTTTTCCATCGACTAGAGTGGGCTCAGGGGGCTAGCCAGAGTTGGGTCTCGTCTCGACAGAAGAAGGAAAGGGCGTGAGGGGGTCTCTCGACGGCACTCTGTGAACCGTGGGACTTGGCTAAACTTTTGACCATTTGCAATTTTTATCGTAAATTTAACCGGATTTGGGTAATACGATTTGTTGTTGAAAATAAGATTTTGAGTGTTGAAATTGTAATTTTTATTACAAAAATGGATTCAAGCCTCTAAATTATTTTGAGACACCCAGATTATACAATTCCAATCACTAAAAACTACCCTTTAAACAATTTCCCATGAATTTTAGCTAAAAATCTCACAGAATTTAAGATACAAATGGTCAACCCTAAACGTACGTGAGATTTATGATTCTACTCTATTAGGAATTGATGCTTCTCCCACCATATTGCAACGTGGCATTCTACTGGGAGACTCTAACTATGAAAGTTATTGTGTTACACCCCGTCGCCACCAATCCTATTAGTCTCCGGCAATGTTTCAGAACCAAGCTTTATTTTGACATTGGAGTCTAAATAATCTTGAAGGCTTTGAGCAGCACACTCAATGCCATTGAAGACTGAAAGTTCAGTGGAAACAACAGGAGAGGCATAGGTGGTAGTGGCTGCAACTTTCTTTATAGACCGCGGAGACATCAAAAGAGGCTGGCAGCTCTGAGGACGATAAACAATGGTGGCAGATTATGGAAAATTGAAGGTAGCAGAGGAGCCCCTGAGACAGAGGAGAGCCGCATGGTAGGCTCTGGCAGCGGCCTTTGCAGTCAAATATGAGTCCAACCATATTTGTGGACCATTACTATGAGAAGCTCGGCGGAACTCGAAGCAGGGTACTTCCTCCACTCAACGATGATAACGCCAAGTCTCTTGTGACTATTGACAATTGTTTGGAAACGGGTATACTGTGGTGAATGTTCAGTGTAAAGACAGGCCTAAGCTTCTCTTCGATATTGTTTGTACCTTGACATATATGGATTATGTTGTCTTTCAAGCCATTATAGGCTATCAAGGACCACAAACTTCTCAGGTCCAGCATTCACAAGGTACTTGATTTTTCAGAGGGTCTTTTTCTTTCAAATTTTTATTTTCTTCTTTGATTTCGTTAAAACAGGTTATGCATAAACTAGATGTATCCCTAATGGGATTCAGATTAATTAGGTTAAATTAATATAAGTGAGAATGTTTATTTTGTTCTGAGCTGTGATAAATGAAAATTCTATCTTAGTTTGGTGTATGGTTGAGATATTAGCATATATTAGTTATCTCTTAATTCTATATATTAGAATCTCTTAATTCTATATATTAGAATCTCAATATATTGTAAAATATAATTTAATATTATAAATTTTTACTTTGTGTCATAATGTTTCTTCTCTCATTTCTAAGTTGATATAGGCTGAGCCTTACTCCCATGAGTGCTCAGGATTCGAGAGAGAGGGGGAGGGGGAAACATTGTTTTTAGTTGTGTGGACAAAAGTGGATCGTTGTGTGTTGATTGACATTGAAAAAAGGAGTCTTCATTGCAATATAGCTGCTACTGTTTGCAGATCTAGGGGACGCTGCCACCGTGAAGAACAATTACGCGGTTGTGACGTCGTTGAGGTCGTTGTCTGGTGCTGAAGGAGATCGTTGTCTGGTGCTGAAGGAGATTGCTGAGGAGATCGTTGCCCAGGAATAGAGAGGGACCACCTGTTTCACTGCGTGAAGAATATTTTTCTTCGCTGGAGAAGTCTACCAAATTTATCGAAATTTGAACAGGTAATGTTAAATGAATCTCCTCGTGTCCAGCAATTACAATGTGCGTATGAAGGAGAGATCTGCATATCTATACTCTGCAATCTGTTTTGTAAAAGAAATGAGCTATCATCAAGAGCTGGCCCGTTAGGTCGCCATGAGATCGCCGTGAGAAAAGGGAGGATATATCATATAAAGATCCACCAATACCAGACAGTTGTTGTGTGATATTGATAGTGAGCTGACGTTGAGAAGGAGCCGTTGGTTTATTTTTTGGGAGGTTGCCCGTGTGTTGTTAGTGCCGTCATTTATGATCCTCCGTATCGTTCGATAGATCCGACGTGAGATGGATGAGAAGAGGGACGCCCAGCCACCAAAGAGGAGTTGCTATTTGAATCGCTGCTTGGAACCTGAGCTTATCCCCATTGCAGATTCCTTGCATCCGAGGGCAACAGAGCAAAGAGCAGAGTCAATCGTTGACTTTGGTCATTGCATGTTGGATGCTGAGAATCTAGGGCGAAAAATACCCTACATGTTATTGGGTATTAAATGTGACCGCCTTCGCATTTAATGCCCAGTAGCATATAATATATTTTTGGCCAGAATCTAGAGTGCAATCTAGATAAGGATGCCTGGAAGTGGAGCCTCTGAAATTCGGCGCACAGTGGGACCGCTGTGGCATTTAATACCCAGTAGCATGTAATATATTTTTCGCCAGAATCTAGAGTGCAATCTAGGTAAGGATGCCTGGAAGTGGAGCCTCCGGATTCGTGTAAGCAACTCTCGTTTGACTGAGTGGGAAGCCGTGTAAGCAACTCTGTTGTTGGCAAAGCGTTAGATAGCATTTTATTGTTGAACATTTAATCACTGTGAAAATAGATCGGGGATTGGGATCTGCCATTGTGGAGTAGCATCTACATGTCTGCATTCTGCATTGAGGAGAGAACCTGGATATTGGTTGCAGAAATTTGTTGATAGACTGTTGATGCCACCATTGAATGGGATTTTGAGAAAAGCCTGCATGAGATGCATAAAGGAGATAAGGATCTTGTTTATCGTGTTCCCTGTGATCATTGGCCTTCATGTTGGCAACCTGAAACCCTAGCAGAAAATAACCCCGCGATGAAGGAGTGCGTGAAGATAAAATAACCCCGCGATGAAGGAGTGCGTGGAGGATAAAATGAGCCTAGGTAAAATTTAATTTTTTTAAAAGGATCGCCCATGTGAAAAGAAGCCAAGACAGTCGTAATAAATCAAGGTAAAAACTATAATAATCTCATGAAATCTTTCTTAATGGTTTGTAAAAGGTTATCTTTGTCTGCCGTTAATAATAAAATGATGTAAATGGGCTTCGTGGTTACCATAATTTTTTGTACCTTGTTAAAATGTTGTAATTTTTTGTACCTTGTTGAAATGTTGTAACGGGTGTATGTTCAATTGTACCTTACACCCCATAAGAGTTCTTTTGGTTCAAGTTGACATGTTGTGGTGTGTAATGGCACAGTGTTTTCTCTCTTATACATAGAGTGGGTGTGGATCAAGCTCTAGCTTGATGTGAAGGGAAAGTTTAGATGAAATATTCTCACCCTGTGAAGAACCAGTTATGTTTAGCATTGATGAACCATGTAGCTGAAAAAGATTCCTAGAGAACTAGCGGGTACAGAGGCTGAGGACCCATGTACTCCGGTAGATGGTTTTCTTTTTATATGGACGTCAACAAAAATGTATTGAAGAAGTTCAAAGTGATGAAAGCCTCATGAAGATCAAGACTACTCTGCAAATCAATTTGAGATAAACATTAAGGGAGGATGTTAGAGTTAATGCTTATCTTGTTATGAATTGTTGATAGATGAGAGATGCTATCCTAGTTTAGTGTATGGTTGAGATATTATCTCAACCTCTATCAGTTATGTTTTAGCGTATGTTAGTAATCTCTCGGTTCTATATATTGGAGTCTCAATGTATTGTAAAATACAGTTTAAAATAATAAATTTTTACTTTGTATGTCATAATGTTTCCTCTCTCATTTCCAAGTAGGCATAGGTGGTAGTGGCTGCAACTTTCTTTATAGACCGCGGAGACATCAAAAGAGGTTGGCAGTTGTGAGGACGATAAACAATGGTGGCAGATTATGGAAAATTGAAGGTAGCAAAGGTGCCCTTAAGACAGAGGAGAGACGCATCGTAGGCTCTGGCAACAGCCTTTGCAGTCAAATATGAGCCCAACCATATTTGTGGACTGTGACTATGAGAAGCTCGATGGAACTCGAAGCAGGGTACTACCTCCTGTCAACAATGATAACGCCAAGTCTCTTGTGAATATTGACAATTGTTTGGAAAGGGTGTATACTGTGGTGAATGTTCAGTGTAAAGACAGGCCTAAGCTTCTCTTAGATATTGTTTGTACGTTGACATATATGGATTGTGTTTTCTTTCATGCCATTATAGGATCTCAAGGACCACAAACTTCTTAGGTCCAACATTCACAAGGTACTTGATTTTTCAGAGGGTCTTTTTCTTTCGAATTTTTTTTCTTCTTCTTTGATTTTGTTAAAACAGGTTATGCATAAACTAGATGTATCTTTAATGGGATTCATACTAATTTTAATTTTAATTAGGTTAAAGAAGAGTTGCAATATTTATTGTTGTTTCTCTTTGGTGAACATGAGTTTTACATCATGCATACTGATGGATGTCTCGTGAATTTAGAAGCAAAGAAGCAGCGTGTGGTTCAATGTTTGGATGCTGCCATTAGAAGAAGAGCATCAAAGGTATGAGCCCATTGAACACATCAATGGTGGAAATTGTTCAAGTGCTTAAGAATTTTGGTTCCGTGTATATTCAAAGACGTTCTTTCTTTACTTTTACCCTCAAGTTAATGTGAGTTTTGTTGATATTTTTATGAATTTATTGTGTGTACCAACGATCAAGTTGGGCTTCTGTAGGATGTGACTAGCATATTTAGAGAAAATGGGATGTCAATTACAAGAGCAGAGGTGTCAACGAGGGGTGATAAGGTAGCCAATGTGTTTTATGTGGTTGATGCAGCTGGAAACCTTGTTGATCCGAAGAGTACTGTAGAAGTTGTTCATCGAGAAATTGGACTAACGATCTTGCAAGTAAAAGACAATATCCTCCAACAGGAACTTGCCATCCCCTTCTCCTTTGGCAATCTTTTCAAATCAAAATCATAGCACTTTATTTATGGCCTTGGATTGATTAAATCCTATTCCTATACAACTGATGCACCTCATGTACATACTTACTGGTTGGGGAGAAGGGAAATAAACGTGTAATTCTCCATTCAAAATATGATGGTGCCACAAATTTTGTGTGTTCGTATATCTAAATGGTAAAGAATTAGGTAAACAATATACACATCTTCCATTTAGCTTTTGATCTGTAAACAATGGAAGGTATGATGATTTGAAACAGGTATTAGGATAGATTTTAGAAAAGGGATTACTGAAGGTCTTCCTCATCTTATTAGTATAGACTTTGGAAAAACTAAATGGGGGATGCATGGGGATGCATGCTCGAAGATGCAGATGCTAGTTGTGGTCTTTCTTTGTACAATAGTAGCTAGATGTGAGTTGCGGTCTCTCTTTGTACAATAGTAGCCAGCATCGACTACTAACTCTTAAAACATATTCAATATCTATAAATTTTAGTTCTCTGTTTTCTGATAGTTGTCATGTACATTACCACTTCAAATTCTATTTTTATGCCCTGACATTGTTGCATGTAAGCTTTTGTTATATACAAAAGTATTTTAAAATATTTTATATAAGAAAGTACTTTAAAGTATTTTATTTTAGAAGTATTAAGTATTAAAAGTAATTTGTGACTATTGTTTTCATTACGAGTATGGTTAATTATGAGTTTGCATGTATCATTTAGAATTTGGCAAGTAAGTATCTTGAACTCAAGCAATGCCACCTCAACCATAAAGGATGATGGCATGCTCTATATTGTGGTTGGTTCTCTTAAAGTTGATTTTGATAGTACATTTTTTGTTTTGAGGCCCATTTTAGACCTCAAAATTTACTTAATGGCACCAACATTTAGGCTGAAATGTTGGATTGACAATTCATGAAGTGGTGCATTTTCACAAACTTGGCACGAAGTTGGATTAGCTACCCAACTTGTTGAGTTGTGAAGACCATGGTATGTATTCGGGCATGATAGTCTAAGCTAATTGTTTTGCTTGATAGTTTATGGAGGCATTGTGAAGTAGTTGAAGAAGGAAGTTGTGATTGGGTGTGTAAGTCTAAGTAGTGAAATCTGAGAATGTGGTTCTTAGGGCTGTGGAAGTTTAAGAATTTGGAGCCTCCAAATAGTGTAACGGTTGTGGGAGTAGGAGAAGGAAGGAACAACAATAAGCACATTCATTCACATACTTGGTGACGCAAGAAATTTGGGGTTTTTAGTAGTATGGAAGCACAATTTTTTCTACAACAACAAGGTGATAAGATGTGACCCTAAAAGAAGACAAGTTTGGAGCCAACAAACTTGGTTTCTTTTGGAGGTGTTGCTGAGGGAGAAAACGACTTTGAGTGAGGGCACTATTCCTTGGAGTTGAAAATGAAAAAATTGGGGCACTATTCCTAGGGTTGTGACATATGGTCTCTTTGAAAAGATGATGTCATCATGAATTTTGATTGCTTGAGCTAAGAGGAGGGTTTACACATGACAAAATAGGTCCAAGTGGGAATAAATGAGGTGTGCTAAGATGAATATGGAAACCCTTACACATGCACTCACCTTCTTCAAAGCATAAACATGGGTGTGGATGGGAGCCACTAAGCAATGTGTCCAAATGGAGTCAACCCAAGAAGCACCAGACACTAACCAAGGGCACAAATATCCCAACATGGCGGGGGGCTTCTGACCATCAAGGGACAGTTAGCAATGTCACTAACCCAACACTTCCTCGAATAAAAACAAGGGGACTTGCCATGATTAGACCACGGGTCTTGAGCCCCACGAGACCAACACTTTTACATAAACAAACACCAAACTTGGCATTTACAATGAAAAAGATGCCTCTTTGGCATAACTGGTATGGAACACTACATAACATCTTCATCCATGAGATATCAATTATCCCCTTTGAAATAAGGATACCATCTCTCATGGGAAAACACCGATAAATTCTTCAAGCGAGTAAATTCATTTCTTTGGAATCCATTCACACCACTCATATACATCATCGTCCTTCAGGTTGAAAGACATCATGAACGTCTTCATCTTGAGATTTTATTCTTGATTGAGTTATGTGCTCACCCCCACACTCGATAATGTGATCAATAGTCGAGGTCTTTGTTTTGCAATGCACTTCTTTGTTGCTTTTTCTTCAGTGGAGTCACCAGATAAGACCTACAAAGTTAGTACTCATCAATAATCTTACCAAAGTACAAAACAAAAACATACCTCAATCGTTTTACCAAATATGCCATTCTTTTAAGAGAGATAGGGCTTTGACCCAATAGGTTCAAATGTCCCCAACAATGGTGCAAAAAATGCATTTCCGAACTTCACAAAATCTTTTTAATTGGAGATTCCAAATAGGACCTGCAAAGTTAGTCCTTTAACAATAATTTTATCAAATACAAAACAAGAACTCACATGTAATTTGGTAATCCAAATTGTTAATATGTGTCGTTGAAAACAACTGAGCAATTGTTTGTTCCCCGACAACGGTGGAAACAAATGCTACCTCAAAAAGTAGCACTCTTCCACGATCGAAGATAAGTGGACCCATATAAGATAGGTGGACCCAGTATTATGATCAACAACTCTTCAAGGAGGTACACCCACTGTCACCTCAGTGTAACCTCCTTCCTATATATTCCTTTCTCCATGGGCCATGGGAGGCTCCCCTATTAACGTAATAATAGGCTTGTAAGATATCAAAAGAAAGCACTTATATCCCTACAAGACCTTCACATTGTTGGTAGAGCAGTGCCAAATGGAGTCAATGAAAGATAAGTACAATTAATCCTTTGACTTATAAGGTTTGGAGCAGTAATGAATATGTAATATGTTGATTTTATTTTATGCGGTAAAAACCAACAAGACATAACACAAGATAACTCACAAAATAACCGCCGCAATCACCCACAACTTACCTCCTAGGAACCAGCTAGGTAGTGTGCATAAACCCCCTAGCATTCCCCTCTTTTGCTCAAAGGAATACATGATTTGATTTTTATATACACTCCATGTTTGCAATTTAGTGCAGTCAAGGTGAACTAGAAAAATCCTTAGCCTCAAATTCCCCTAGGGTCCTCCAGGGTAATCTTGGATTTGATCCAAACTTCCTCAAACTTCTAGGGCTTGACATCATTGATGAAATGTACCTACAATAACATGATACACATATCTCAAACAACCCTTTAGGGTTGATTTCACCTAACCCTAGGATGAAGTCACCTCCTTTAAGGCACTTTTAGGGCATAAAATTGACCTTTTTTGAAATATTTTCTAACTTTTTTGGAGCTTAACTATTTTATCAAGATATGAAATATACTATTGCAATTAACAACTTTAGAAAAAAACCTTTAAAATAACTAGGGTATGGAAAAATAAATATTTTTGTATTTTTACAAAAATATAATTTTTTTAGGGTTTTTTCTCAATATTTGATTATTTGTATTTTTTGCAATATATAGTACATAAATTTAATAAAAAGAGGGAGTGTTGAATACAGGGGAACAAGATTGTATTTTCCCTCCAAAAATGAGGAATCATAGTCAATATACCTCTCAAACTTTGACGAAATGATGTTGTATGTACTAGGGCAAGATCAAGAAACTCTAGGTCGTGTTGATCTTAACCTATTTAATAAAAAAAATAAAGAATCCAAGGTCGTAAATAGGAGAGGCATCCCACTGCACAAGACAATGTTTATTGCAATAAAAACCCTGGGTAGGGCTTACCTTTATATTCGTCTAGTAGTGCAAGACAAGATAACAAAAATTTCTTGCAACAATTGTAGAGAAAAGGAGAAAGAAGTAACCCTTATAAAGATCCTTCCATTTAAACATGTCTTGAAAAACCAGAAAAGAGACCTTCACATCACATCAAACCCTTGCAATCCATAAAAAATTCCCAGGAGAGAGGTGCACACTAGTTAACCATGTATAGAAGAAGAAATAATAGGAATATTTTTGTTTGATCCCATGGTCTTGTGTTACAAATGAGGACGACATCCTTATTTATTTGTGACTTTCAGATAAGTTAACCTCCTTTTTAATCCGACCAACTTAAATTGACTTTAAATGTTTTTTTAGGATTTGTCACCCAGAAGCTAGGGAATAAACCACATAATACATAAAATAATGATAAAAACGATGACTTGTTGCAACTTGACGGAGTGTTGAGCATGGGAGGAGGGTGTTGTGCCCCAACTAACCCCAACGAAGAGCATTTTCCCTCAATGCCCTCCTCCTTTAGATGGTATGTCCTCTTCGAAAGGATGATGTCATTGTCATTTTCTCTTACTTGAGCCAAGAGATGGGTTTACACATAACAAAACAGGTCCAAGTGGGAATAAATTATGTGTTCTAAGAGAGTTATGACAACCCTTACACGTGTAATCACCTTCTACAAATCATAAACAAGGGTGTGGGGGAGAGCCCCTAAGACATGTGTTGAAATGGAATCATCCCAAGAAGCATTGGAAACTATCCAAGGGCACAAATGGCCCAACATGAGAGGGGACTTCCACCCATTTAAGGGGAATTTTTCAATGCCACTAGCTAAGCCATCACTTCTTGGAATGAAAACCAAGAGGACTTTCCATTTAGACCATAGTTCTTGAGCCCCACGAGATTAGCGCTTTTACATAAAAAGCCCCAAGCTCGCCCTTTACAATGAAAAATGACTCCTCCTCTTTGGCCCTAACTAGTATGGCACACTACATAACATTTGGAGGGTAACACTCCCCCACTAGAACAAGTCACTATGAATCAATTGCAATAATTAAGAGGAAAACTCACATCACAATAAAATGAAGCATCCATTGGAAAACGACTAACCCTTGGAAAATAAACAATGCATTCAAATATGTTGGGATTAATAACAAGATCATCACATTTTGGAACATATAAGGCCCAAAATTGCACTACTGTATGTGCATTTCAAGGAGATTCCATCAAGTCCAACAACAATGTAGATTTTTTTTGTAGAAAGTACATCAATAAGAAAAGGCACATCAAACTATAATAGAGAAATCCATTATACTATGCCAAGAATCATTTGAAGAAGAATTCTTAGAAAGAAGGAGTGGAAACATTTATAGCATATTGTGAATATAAAATCTACCAAATATAGCATGTGTATTGGAAGGATCATATAAACAATATATTGGAATATGGATCCATGTACTTTATCCAAAAAACTTGAATTGCAAAATTGATGAAGTAATACCTTGATCAAGGATTTGGCACAATATATCAAACCCATATGTTGAGTGCATGGCAAGATAATACGTTGGTTTTGGGTTGAAACTCTACCAAATATAACATTTTTATTGGAAGGATCATATAAACAATATATTGGAATACACACCCATGTACTTGATAAAAAAACTTGAAATGCAAAATTGATGAAGTAATACCTTTATCAAGGGTTTGGAAAAATAGATCAGGCCCATATGTTGAGGGTATGGCTAGATATGGAATGTAAACTATGTCAATAATCATCTACAGTATCCCTATCATAAATTTTTAATATTGCAAGCTCTTCAATCCCTTGAAGACAAGTGAAGCAAAACTTGAAGACAACTTTTTTCATGACAACCATGGAATATAAAGTTCTTTTGAATTGGATTTTCCCAAATGTATGTAGTCTCATTGAATAGGGAAAATAACCATTATGAGGTCATAGGTTAAACAAAGAAGAAAGGTCCAAAAAGTCCTCAAGAATTCCCTATATAGATTGAGAAGGAAATAGTATCAATGCTTCCTCAAAATTTGGAATGTTGGGGCAACACAAGCCTTGCGAAAAATGCAGTATTAGAGAAATATTACCACAACAGGATGATCAAGGAAAACACTAGTTCAACACTATAAGATATGATGCAATTACCCAATATTTTTTGGATCATATTGTCGAAGTAGGTTGTGAATAAGGGTTAAAACCCTAGGAAACTCTAAGAGATGATGGAGATACTCTAGATATGCAACCCTTAGTGCAATTCCTCTAGACAAGTAGAGTAGAAAAAATCTAGAAACCATAGTTCCACATCCTTTAGGGCAATGCGAATAGACAAAAATATTCAAAAAAACGTGGTCGAAAATTCTCTTGAAGTAAATCAACAAAAAGGTAATTTGAAATAACAGTGATACGATCAACAAATAGCCTTTCCATTACTAAAAATCCTAACACACAAAAAAAGAAAAAGCAAAGAAACCCTAATGTTGGGCACATTAATTTATAGAGATGATCTCTGGAAAAAATTTCACAAAAAACCTGAGACAACCTCAAAGTGCCTTTCAATTCTAGACAACAATAACATTGTGAAAACAACCCCAACACTCTTTGATTTAGAGATTCTTATGTATGCCAAAGTTTGCTCACAAAGGATACCAACATGAAGAACCAAGAATAAATCCTAACAAGTGATGAAATATGTAGAGAAAGGTTCACACTCAATATGATAGCATGTTGAGTTCACAAGATAGCTAGGGATCAATTGGAACCAAATAACAAACCCAAAACCTTGCAAAAATAGCGATGTAACAACACTAAACAAGTGCACTAGAGAAATTAAAACATAACCATAGAAGAAAAGAAAGCAAAAATATAGTGCATGTGGGCTTAATCACTTGTATAAAAGAATGATGCATGTAGGGTAAAGAATGATTTCCCAAGATGATGTTACAAATGAGGTTTGAGTTTTGTACACCATAATTGACTTAGATATCTTTCGAACTTGGTAAAGTGAGATTTATTTCTTTTCAAATATTATAAAGTTCTTGGATTTCCATATAAGCCATGGCATTTAGACTATAAATTTTCTAAACATTGATTTTATAATAGATCATTTCCAAGGTGGAGAGTCCCATTCTCTAAACAAGTCCTTGACATTTGTCGCTTCTACCAAATGCAAAACCAACTATATTATTTCATATTACCACCATAAGTTAATTTATATGCCTCATATAAGCAAGTATGCCCAAGAATCAAATTTACGTTGATTTTGAAGAACACACAACTACAAACAATCATAGTAAATAAATATGTTTTCCATTTTATTTTTATATACCCGTTACTTTAATATGAGTGAATGTAAAGCATGTCTATACTTTTTCTTTGAATAAATTTTCATGATTCAAGGGAAGTAAATATAAAAATTAGCTCATAGTAATTTTAAAATCTACTTGATACCATACCATGGAAGGTCTTATACAATTGTTAATAGGATTTGCACTTAGATGATGCTCCTTTCTCGAGCAGCTTAAGATTATATGGAGTTTAAAAAATTATTGACAAACTTTGCCCGGTACAACATTGCTCGCTTCACCTCCTCAAACATTATTATCGCAATTACCCATGACCATGCTTATTTGTATATCTAAATCCTTTGTTCAAAAATGATAAATGTATGTACGTGTCAACATGCAAACACTATGATCACATCTACATTGTTTTATCATATATGGCATGCAATTCTTAGAATGTCCATGCACATGAAGCAACAGATATAAAGGGACACAAATGCAAGACCAACTATGCGATATCATATTACATCTTTAGATATGCTTCGTATAAGTCAATTTGCCCAAAAATCAAATCTATCTTCACTATGAGGAACACAAAACTACAAACAATCTTAGTAATAAATATGTTTTTCATTTTATTTTTATATGACCATGTATTTTAATATGGGTGAATGTAAAATATGTCTATTCTTTTTCTTTTCATGATTCAAGGGAAGTAAATATAAAAACTAGTTCATAGTAATTTTTTTCATGATTCAAGGGAAGTAAATATAAAAACTAGTTCATAGTAATTTTAAAATATACTGGAGACTATGCCATGGAAGCTTTTATACAATAGTTAATAGGTTTTGTATTTTGATAGATATTTTTTTTAGCAGCTTAAAATGAAATAGAGTGAAAAGATTTTTGACAAACATTGCCTTGAACAACATTGATTTACTTTTTATGTTAAAATGTTTTTAAGAAGAAATATTAGTAAATGGTGTATTGGTAATCCGAAATGGATCATTATATAATTTGCCATCTACTTTGGTACTTTTTTGATGCAAAAATTGGAGGTATTTGCTTGTCATCCTCATTGTATGACTAGCTCTCGCTTTGGTTATTCGAAGTTCAAAAGCTTATGGATCTTGTTTGAGGCCTTAAACAACCACTTTTGGGGTCAAAATTTGTGAGCTTCGTTCTCAAACTCTTGGCGTTGTTCTACACATCGAGGGATTTTAACGATGCAAAAAAACCTCAATTGGATTTTATATGTGGAAGTCATATTCCTGCAAGTTGACCTGTCTCATTGACCACTATGATATTGAGTACATGCCACATTAGCTCAAATTACTCACACATGTGAAGCTATTCACTTGGGGATTTTCAAGAAGATTCTATAGGGTTAAAAACCTTAACACTAGGTGGGGGTTGGGGCATGAAAAAACCCTAACCCTAAAACTATAAGGTTATTAAGTTATGTTAAATATTAGGTCACTAGGAAATGAAGGGGATCCATTTTATTTGTGTAGTTGTTGTTCCATAATTGAGCAGAGCATTTGAGAGTGGGATTTTGGAGTGGAACATAGGAAGTAGAAGATCTTGTAGTAGCCATACTGGACCATAGTGAGTTCCCCTTTCTTTGCATTTGCATCGCATAGATAAGAAGAAAATAGCAAACATAAGCCTCGTCTTCTATTTAGATTTTTCACATATTAGGTTTTCCTAGAGTACATATTGTGTTCATTGTGTGGATAGTGTGTTCTTTACTTGTATCCTTTGAATTTCAATTTATATCAACAATAAGCTAGTATATTAAATCCCCAGTCTAAAGTAAAACCCTCCATAATAAGAGATTGTATACTATTAGAAGATTTGTTTGGACGAACTATTTCCAATGGAATATCCACAACAATTTACATACCATATTGGTATCAAAGTAGTTTTTTGGGGGATTTTGTGCGAAGTCATAGGATATTGAAATTAGTATAATTAAGAAGTCTCAAAACTCTAGGCATGGTGTCACTAAAATCTTATGCAACATAGTCGTTTTCATGGCAGCTCTAGAGAATGAATTTGGGCTTTTCAGGGAGTTTAATAGCTTTCACTCGGAAGTTCACTCAAATGGAAAATCTAGAGACAATGAAGACCCATTAAAGGAGTTGAAAAATGAGTAAAAGAAAGAGAGACCAAGTTCAAATTCCATCACTTCTTCCCAATATTTGTGTAAAGTGGAAGAGAAAGTGGACATCTAACCCTACCAAGGTGATCTTGATGTTGTTAAGATCAATCAATGGTTGTAAAAATTAGAGTTTATTTCAGTGTTCATAATATAGGAGAAGATAAAATATTTCATTTTCTCAACTGAAGTTAGATGGCCATGTCCAAACTTGGTGGGAAACTCACATAGAGACACTTATGTTGGAGGGTGACCCCTAATAACCAAGTGTGAGGAGTTTAAAACCCCCCATTAATTCCTAGTTCTACCTTATTGGGTGTGAAAAGGACCTGACAGGCCTTGGATTTAACATCTTTTTATCATCATTTCACCTTATCTATAATCCCTTTTGCTTATCCATAATCATGCACTAATCCCTTCTAATGCTCATTTGCATGTTTTTATGCTTAAGGTATTTTTCCATTACATGTCTTAGTATTTCATTTGATTTTTTACTAACATTAGGGAAATTAGTGTACTATGTATTTGCTTTGGATATTGAATTATTTGTTATGAAGCATCTACAAAATCTTTGAGGGTGTTTTGTAGAAGTTGTAGAAACATTGTATGCAGTTGCAGAAACTTAACATCAGTTGTAGAACCTTTACATTAGTTGTAGAACATTTACATCAACTGTGAACCTTTGAGCTGTGAAACCTCCTACAGGACCTAAAGAAATTATATAACATACAATAATTCAAGTTTACTTTCAACCACCAACTTTGGAGAAAGATATTCATTAAGAGCAATGGATTTTTATAAATTTATTATTTCTATCATTCTTATATGTCTCAAATCATGATGTTAAATTATTTGAAAATTAAAGGTGGCAAATGGAGGTGGATAGAAGTGCATATTTGGTTTATCCACAAATATTTGAAGATCTCTATAAATATATGATGGACCTAAGAATTCAAAAGTTGTTATGAGACATTTGGAATGATTTTTTATTATTTTATTATAGCTTCTCTCCCTAAATCCGAATTTGACTTCAAAGGTATCATGATTAGCATATAGTTAGCAAAGATCTTGGATTTAGTTTTAAGATTCAAGTTATTAGCAAATTGTCGAGGATATTTTGGATCTACATTTATTAATTTTATAGAGAACTCATGTATAAATAAAATCTCCTTCTCCATTCCAAAGAGGACTCTTAGAGCATTAGTCCAAATAATGATGGAATAAAGTTATACTTCCATATTGATTCAATATAGAGCATAGTTAATAATTTTTGTAATATGATTTTATTTATTTTATGTTGATGCATTTTTCTTTTATTGTTTAGTTTTCATTTCTTATTGTGTGTGAAGTTTATTTCTACAATTTGATTTTAATCCATAGATTAGTAATTTAAATTTTTATTTTTACAATGAATGTGTTTAATACAATAATCTTATTTACTACATTGGAACATAAACAATAACTTGTATTTTGCAATGATAGCTTTTAGATTTTATTTCTGCAATTTCCTTTTATGTTAAGCGTGATTAGTTTTATAATTTAATTTTCTGCACGGTGTGATTTAATTTAAAATTTACTTTTCCGCATAGTGTGATTTAGTTTTAGAAATTACTTTTTCCACACAATGTGATTTAGTTTTAGAATTTACTTTTCTTGTTTAGTGTGGATTAGCTTTAGCATTTACTTTCCAACATGTTGTGAATTTCAATTTCTGCAAGAGTAATTTAGGATTCAAATATGCAATTAGTTTTACAGTACATCAATGGGGTTACGTCAAGAGACACTTGACTCATACTCATGATAGTTGTAGTTGGTGTGAATTTAATTTCCTGGCGTGTGATTTTTCGTTCCTTGCAACTCATTTTTGGTATTTATTTAGTTGGTTAGTTCCTTACCAAGACTATGTAATTGTTCATAACATTGTTTATAACGAAGGTTATTGAACTACAACTTCACAGTAGATAACCCAATGTAAGAAGAGATTTTGCTTTGAACATACAATGCACGATAACTCCTAAGTTCCCAATGAACCTCAAATTGATAATTAATGTACAAACAAATTCTTAGTTATTTTCTAAGTAATTAGAAGGCAATTAAAAATCTCGTCAAAACTGATGGATCCATTGGAATTACTCTCGACATAAGAAAGGGTAGAGTGTGCAAGAGTACACAGCTAGGTTAAAAAAAGGGCCATTACATTAGGTATATATCCCATGAATTCGGATGTAATCCTCAAGTATTCAGGTGGTCTACATAGGCATTTACAAAGATAAGTGATGCTTTTCAAAACAAGGCCAAATGATGAGGCACGTGTTCAGGAACACCATATCTAGAGAATATGAGTAATACTAAAGGACAAGAGAATATGAGTAATACTAAAGGAAAACCAAGAGGTTCCAAGCAAAAAATCACCAAGATGCTTCCAATGAGGGAAAGAAGTCGAAAGGAAAGGATAAGAAGACAACAACCTGTTATCTCCCAAAATAAATTTATTTTGATAGGATGAAGAATTCGAGTCATGTCATGAAATATTTAAAGATGACTAACAAATTGAGGGTCTCTAGTTTTGCTAATGGTTGAAGAAATTGGAAGTTTTAGCTTTCGGTGGCTTAGGTGGGGTTCTTAGCAGCCCATTAGCCACCGAAAAGCTTTGTTTCGACGGCTAACAGTTTAACGCAAGATAAAGGCTAACCACCGAAAGCGGGCCCGATCGATTAAATGGTAAAAGCACTTTCAGTGGCTTAGGAGAGACTTCAAACAACTCATTAGCCACCGAAAAGTGTTGGTTTCGGTAGCTTAGTGAACAATCGAAGAAGGGCGTTAACCACCAAAAGCAGGTAGAAGGCGTTGGGGAAAAAGTGGTTTCGGTGGCTTAGGTGAAAGCTCTGATGGCTCATTAGCCACTGAAAGGCTTGTCTTTCAGTGGTTAAAAGGGATATCCGGAGAGAACACTATCCGCCGAAATCCAAGTTTCACAGCGCCATTTGGAAAAAGGTTTTAATGGCTTGGGCGAATAAGTCAGCATTTCATTAGCCACCGAAAGCTTTGTTTTTGGCAGCTAGCAGAAAAATTCTTGAGGGCCCTTAACTGCCGAAAAGTTAAAAAGAAGAAACAGTTAGAAACCTATCAAATTAGAGCCCGTTAGCAAAACAACGATCATCAAAGGGCATGATTAACCACCGAAAAGACAGGAGATTGCATCAAGGCGTAAAGAAATGAGTGAGGAGGTCGTTGTTAAACTAATAAGGACCTATGTGATTTGAAACCCTCCTTTACCCTCCATCTATCCAAAGAACTGCAGAAAATCCCACTGGGTATCCAGGTTGATTTTAACATGATTGTTGGGAAAGGGGTCTCGAAAAGATCAACTAAAGCCATCACCCTCTAGCCTAAGAATCCATCATGCAATTGAAATCCCTCATAATCAGTGCCCATTCTTGAGTACACTCCACCTTCGATTTTAGGATTTCTCAACACCAGAAAACTAGCTCTGAGAGGCAGCCTGCTAAAAACACTATTCCATAGAACTTGAATTGATTGTTATAGGTACCCAAGAGTGACATTCAGCAAATGAAGAAGGGAGGGCCTACTCTCAGGAAAGAGTTGGGAGACATCAGCTACCTGGAGGCACATCCAGAAGTTTGTCCATTTTTCAAGGATGCTAGCTGCTATAGGTTTTGTGAGAAGATTCAAGGTTCACACCAGTAGTTGGCTGAGGCATTTTCTCTCTCTTTCGATGGCTCCAAGGAAGTCATAGGTAAAGAAGAATTATTTATAGATGAAACCCTAATTATTTAAGTGACTGAACTCCCTAGCACAGGATAGAAGTGGTTTAAAACCACCATACCAAAGGATGTAGAGTTCAGATCTTACCTGAAGCCTGAACATAGAGGGGTGGTGTGGAAGAAAAGTGTACCATCCTCCTGGCTAGAAGACAGGTGGAAACAACTGCTAAAGGCCATTGTGGTCTACATAACTTGTGAAGGGAGATACAACAGGGCCATGATTTACCATTTTAAATTGATGAACCACTTCATAGGGAAAATCCCACTGAATTTACCTTTCTACTTACACAGGAGCTTGGGAAAAATGGCACACCAGGTAAAGGCTCAGCCAACCAAGATTGTTGGCATATTGTCTCATCATGGTCTTATCCAACTCCTGATCCAAGAATTGTTGAAGAGGAGAAATATGGCATGGGCTTATTTCTTATTTTGGAATGGTTTTGAAACAGGCCTACAGCCATAAGAAAGGGGAAGTATCCTTCTAAAAAGTATAGCACACCAAGGAGTGGGAAAAGGAAGAGAAGGGCTATATCCCCAGCAACAACAGAACAACCTCCTTCCTATTCCAAATCTAAGAAGGTCAAAAGAAGCTTGGATTTCAGTGAAAAGGGCCAGGAAGTTACAACACATAGTGGGAACATCTTGAACCTGCCCTACTTAGATTCAGAAGAGGAAAAGGAGGAAGGTGTAGACCTAGCATTGCAAGTTTTAGCAAAGATTGAAGAACTCCCATCACCTACACCAAAAGAGCAAGATGAACCAGTATACAAGGCTTCCTCTAGCAAGCCCAAGACTCAAAGGATAAATTAGTTGCTGAGGCAAGTGTATGAGATGGATATTTTAGAAAGGGAGATAAAGAAAAACAATGCTACATTGACCAGGAGGAGCAAGCTGTTGCATAACTCTTACCTAGAGATGAGAGAGAGGTATGTTTTCCTAAAATGACTAAACAAAAGATACCTGAAAGACAACACAAGGCTGTATAGAATGATTAGGCTTCATAGACTGCATATGAAGGAGGCAAAGCAAAACCCTAGCACCCACCTCACGTTGGAAACCCTAGCTGAAGCTGCAGTAAGCCTTCAACCTCTAGAATCAAGCCAGGCTGTTGTTCCTAACATAGAGCCTGCTGAATAAGAAAGATAAGCAGACAAACTTGAAAGAACAATTTTGGAGGTGGCTTAAGAATTTTTGAAGAACAGGGCTTTCGATGGCTTAGGTGGATGCTAAGGCAGTTCATTAGCCAACGAAAGCACCACTTTTGGCAGCTAACAATTTCGATATTTTGGCCTCTTAACCACCAAAAGCAGAAAGAGGCATAGGATCAAATTTTGACATGAAGGACCAGTTTTGGGTGAACATGAATAGATCAGGGACGAAGTATAAAGATGAAGGAAGTTGAAGAAAACATCAGGGAAGGTATGCTTCAGTTTTGCTGTGACATAAAGGAAGAAAAGGTTACCAACACTTAGCTATCTAAGTGAAACAGTGACTTATCCAACAGAGGACCAGTGACAGTTATTTCCAGTACTTACTTTAGTCATCAGAAGGTTCAAACAGTGAATGAATTCTACAATTAGTTATACTAGTAGTTAAATTAGGGTTTTTTGACCTAATTATGCAAAAACAATTATTTTGTTTATTTTTAGTAAATCAGATCCAATTTTTCAGGATCTGAATATTTTTTGTAAAGGCTATAAAGCCTAAGACTTATTTTATTGAAAGGGTTTGACTTCGGGGACTTGTAGACCATTACTATTGTCAAGCTTCTCATATTACTCATGACCTAATTTAAGCTCTTTTGATATCATATGTTCAGCTTCCATTTTCTGTCTAATCTGTGCTTATGCTTGAATGTGTTATTCAGGTTTATTGATGTCTCATAGCTGTCATCGTATTGGAATATTGATGATTTGAATTATAATTACCTTCCTTGTTATGATTAGCCATTTATATATATCCGTTTTATGTATGAATCTGCCAGCATGATAAGTTCTCCATCTCTGCACCATATTATCAAACCTCTGAACAATGGTAGTTAGAAGCCTTATCCTTGATTGAGTTTCATGCATGTCTTGAGAGTGTGAGGTTCTATAGGTTACTTGACTTGATCCATGTAGAAAACCCTAAAAACATTTAAGTTACCAGGCATCCTCGAGTTGCAACCTAGAGGAGTTTCCTGGAGTGATAACACAACCACTACACATTAGTTCAAGGATAGAAACAACCATTGCAACCATTCCAATATCAATGGCCATACTAAAGATAAGATTTGGAAGCTACATTCAAAGTTGAATCCAAAGAAATATAAAAGGAATGATAAGAAGAAGAGCATGTCATCCATGGTTCAATCCTCTAGTTAGAGAGAATCTCAATAGATGAAAATATTGTATGCATTACAATGTAGAAGGAGGTGAATCCCAATAGCCTCCATCTCAAGGAACAAAAGGAGATAATAGAATTCTTCCATATTAAGATATACATTAAGAATACCAAGGTAGATTCTCTACTTGATATTGGTTCATAGTCTAACATCCTAGAATAATATCCAATTAGCAAGATTGGACTAGAATTCCATGTCCATCCTAGCCCATATCCATTGGAATGGGAAAATAATGTTGCATAGCTGAGGTTCATTAAGCAGTGTAAGATCAAATCTTAAATAAGTGCAACTATATTGATGAAGTGGAGGTACATATAGTATCACTTGATGTGTGTGGTATAGTATTTGGAAACCCATATAGGTACATGAGGGATGAAACCTTCACGAGGAGAGAAAGCTAGTACAGCCTAATCAAGCATGAAAATTCCTTCATCATCAATGCATAGAAAGGTAAATCCAATATTTCTTTGTTAAGTGATAACCAAGCCAAGAAAATGATTTATTTAAGTAGGAAGTTTGTATTACTCTTCTTAGGAGAGAATTAGTTAGAAAATGATTCAATAAAAATAAAGGTTTCTTAGGAAAAATGTACTAAAGAGTAGAAATGTTAGTTGGCAGAGAGTTTATTAGCATACAAAGTAGTTTTCAAGGAACCCAAAGGGTTACCACCCAAATGAAAATTTGAGAATGAGATAGAATTGTTACTTGAATCCCCATTGGCATACATTGGGTTGTACAGAAAATCCATCTTGGAAGAAAATAAAGTTAAGAAACAATTGGAATAGTCATTGGAGTAGTGTTGTCCTTAGGAAAATGCATACCATTTTTGGTCGAAAAAATGAAGAATTTGGTCGCAAGGAAAGCAAGGCCACGACAGAAAAGGAGAGGAGTAAATCAAATCCGGGAATTTGACATGTTTTGAGAAAACAATAAATGTAAGAGTGAGTTAAGTTAGACTAATATTCTATATTTGGGAATGGGCATGATTGTAAATTGGGTCGTCAGTGCCTTTATTGATGTAACGAGATTCAATGGGTAAGTTAGAATAACCAATCGTCTGTCAGTTGATAACTAGTTGACGATTGAAAAAAGAATTGTAAAAGGTATGTAGGGTTAATCCAAGTTGTGCACAGATGATCGCAAAATATTAAGGAGATCGAGAGTTTATGCAAACTCTGACTCTTGATGCATGATTGGTGATCATTGATTGTAAAACCTTGTAAGATCATTGAATCATAATATCGATGCATGAAAACTGATCGTTGATGGATAAATCCTTATGAGATTGACTGAAAGAATAAAGAAAGCATGAGAGGATGAGAAAGACAAAGAAACTCATCCATTATAAAGGAGATTCTAAGAGAAGTATGCAATTTGAGTGTGAGAAGGAGATTCAGATATCATGTTGTGGAATGTCAATAATAATGATTGGGAATATGCTTTAATATGTATACCTTACATGTTGTGAATGTGTCAACGGATCGATATGCTTTCCTGCTATGTATGTGCCACCGGTAATCCATCCCTATGTTTCAGTCGATTTGTTTTTTGATGTTGTCATGAAGAAATCCCCTTCCATAACTGCAGAAACTAGGTTCTAGCAGTCCCCATAGATATCTCGGGTGAGAATGCACCTTTGTAGGTGTTGTCGATGGGGTTATGCTCTGTTAAGCCGATATCTTGGGATTTGATGGATAAATAGGGAAATTTGAACCTAGGTCAGTGGAAACGGCACCAACAAATGGTTCCATTGTCGAGATGTGAATCACTGTGAAGGGGTCATGTTTTGGTACCTAACGAAACCAGATATTCAAGACTGGGTGGATTACAAAGCAAGAGATTTTGCATAGGAAGAAAGTGAAGGATCACAATAGAATACGACTTAAAGGTTAGAAAGATGTATTTACTCGAATATTCATGATATTTTATATTATAGTGAATTTACCATTATGTTGTATGAATGGTTGTCGAAGCTAGCGACTCAAAGGAAACAATTTCAAGGTGGAGAACCAACTGAGTGGACTTCTCACCTGATTCAACAGTTGGAAATATTTAGTAATCCTATATCTAGTGTTGTCAACTTCTGGGTTAATAGAATTCTAGAGGGATATATTGTTGAGATTGCAGTCGACATGATAAGATTGTACAGTGAGAAAGAAAGAGAGTTCTTCCAAGAACATTGAGGTCGTTACTTCAAATATTTAAAGAAGTGGATAAAGATGATGCTTTGTGAAAAATGGATACTGAGGATGGAATCTGACGAGTGAATCCTTGTGAGTGGAGGAACTGGGTAATGTCCCAAGAAAGTCTTGAGCAAGGTGGAATAGAATGAGATAATATGGTCTTTGTCGATAGTGAGAATGAGCCATAGGGTGGTCGCTTGAGGAGTGGAAGAAGATTTCAGTCACGAAATAGAAGAAGGACTGCAACAAGAAGAGGAAGTTGTAGCGCGACCAGAATAAGGGACTAGGAGTGTGTACCACCCATCGACGAAGAATATTGTGAAGAAGAGGAAGAATATCGTCTTATTTCTGAAGATGAATATGAACCTACATATCAAGACCAGGGCTATGACATGCCCATGACCCCATGCACATCTCTAGTGACTGAGGTAAGACCTAAAGGTGCATCGAAGTGTGGTTTTGTAAATCATAGTTACAGTAATAGTCGAGATAGTAGTCAAGGAATTCCCACTGGTGGACCATTTAATTCAAATTTAGCTTACCCCAAGTAAACATAATATAAAGTTACCTATATTCAATGGGAACGGGTTGGAATGCCTTGAGAAACATTGGTTCTTGTGTGAATTTTTCTAGATAATGCAACAAGTCCAGGATGAAGCTATAAAGAGAGCTTAAATGATCACAACCTTTAGATTTTGTGCTATTGACTGGTATATGAAATTTTATGTGGTTCTCATAGGGGTTCCTCAGAAGTCATTAGATCAGATCCAAATTGGACTAATCAAAGAATTCAACAAATCGAAGTCCGAGTCACAATGTATCTTGAAATTAAAATAAATTAAGTAATTGTTGGCTGAGTATGTTCGGGATTTTGACCAAATATTTAAGACTCTTATGGCTAAGGTGAGTTTCCAAATGTCGGATGTTCAACATATGGAATGGTTTATTTTCGCTATGCTACTTTCCAAGTTCCCTTGATGTAACAAAAGATTGTATCCGAGAGCGAAGCTCTTAAGCTTTCTATGAAATCGAAAGCTTCGTCGGTTGGAGAAATTGGTGCAGAGATGATGCAAATAGATTCACAACTTTCCAATCTAATGTTGCAAATATAGGATATCAAGAAAGGGAAATAAATTCAAGAAGAAGTTTGATGTACAAGATGTAGAACTGAAGGCCATCATAAAGATTCATGTCCATATTTTTTTAATTATCTTGCATTAGGAGCATTGAACCCGATAAATTCATAAGGAATGCCCTAGTGTAGAATCTATCAAACAAGAGGTCATCATTTGGAAGAATTCTTGTATCTACAGAATATAGTAAGTGCACCTGTCAACTTATATTGTAAATTCTTTCAATTGGTGGGTCACGACGACAAATATTGTAGAGCATACCAGTTGTTCTAAGAAAATATGGTTGACACATATTTGATAAAGAATGATGAACATATACAAGTCAAGCGGGCTCAGGCACAATACCCTCGACCAAGGCGAGGTGGTCCTTTTAGAGGACGAGAACGTGGAGGAGTATTTGGTCATGGAAGGGTCCAAGTTATTTGTTATAATTGTGGACAATTGTGACATTTTTCCAGAGAATTTACTAATCCCACAATGGCATGTTCATATTGTAAAGAATTTGACCACACTATTGAGGATTTCCTGCAGCTGATTGCTAAATGGTAGGCCAGAAACAAGGGGAACCAAAACCGACATCAGAATGCAAATAAAAATATTTAGAAGATTTCTATCGGAACTCAAGAACCTAATATTGTTGTCATAAAAAGAGGAGATGTTGTGACTGGAGGAGATCAATACGCACCATGTGTAAGTCCGAGAGTTAAACTGACAAAACCAAAGAAAGTATAGTTTGATGTCTAGAAAGAAAAGGGAGTCTTCTTTGATGCACATGATGAGTTTTTCGATAGAAATAAGGCATCGACATCTACTACTATTCCAGTATTGGATGATGGACCAATCTTGGAAATGCCTCAAAGATTTGAACAATTATTTCAAAGAAATCCAACATAGAAGGTAAGCAAGTTGAAATATTTCTTTAAAATTTGTTTAGCACTTATAGAAGATAAGGATGGTGTGGAAGAATCATCGGCTTTGATCAAAGAACCTCGACCAAGTGTGTGACCAGAGAAGACAGTTAACCATGTTTGTAAAAGACCAAAAACTGGTTGCAAGTTAAGAATGAATGCCCAGATAGGTGATTATGATATGAAATTTATCATACTGGATTTGGGGTTAGATGTTAATATTCTAACAAGACAAACCTAGGAAAGCATGGGAAATACAATGCTATTATGGTCTCCTATTCAGCTATGTTTAGTCAATAAGTCGAAGTTCTTTCCTACTAGTCGAATGACACAGGTTCTCGTCGAAGTGGAAGGACTCTGAACCTTTGTTGATTTTAAATTCATAGAAATGGTTGATGATATGAATCTGTATCCTGCACTTTAGGGGATCGACTAGGATATTGACAATAAAAAATCATAAATTTTAAAAAGAGAGTATTTCCATTTGAAGATAGATAAATACAGGTGGTTTCCCCAATTGATCCTCTAGAGGGCCAGAGATATGTCAAGGAAGTGAACAGTGAAGGATAAGAAGGATATTTGGATAATATTCATAATATTTCCTCTGTGATGGATGACTATGTTAACCCAACAACTGATGGAAACCTTGGTTGGAAAATTATTAGCTCTCGTATGTCATATTTAGGAGAAGCTTTGGAGAACTGGAAGAATTGACTACATGAAGTGTCGATGCGAAAGCTTGAAAAAATCATGAAATTTGTGCGATGGGTAGGTACTCATATATGTGATCTACATACATATGAAGGATTGTATAACTTGGACACATTTCTTACAGAGTTTGAAGAAAAAGTATCAGAACCTCAATGCTTGTTAGCACTGGATGTTGTGCTGAAAGCTACACCCGCCAGGTGGTGGGTTGGTCATAAGCAATCTATTTCACAATGGCCTCATTGCTAACGACTGCTGGAAATATGATTTAGAGAGAATATGCTTTATACTAGTCATAAATATACGGGATTAACACATCTTGTCGAGCATATTGAAAATTAGCGTGTGACATGGAAGATGTCACCACGACAAGAATGGGTTCATCAGTTTATACATAGTTTGGATATGATACCGAGAAATCGGTACATGTCGGTTGAGATGTGATGAGATACTGTAGAATGGGAAGAGATAGATAACAGTTTCACACATTCTTTTATATTTGTTGATGACAGTCTGATGATTGTTGTTTCTCTACAAGTTATAAGAACCAATATTTTTCAAGATATCCCTGTGTCGATGTCGAGTTTTCCTTAGAGCAAAACGACAGTTCCGAACTGGATGGAATGTTGTAATGTAATTGGTGAACCCAATGATTATGATCCATGTGAAATACATATTCTTGAGTATGAGGGTATTTAATTAGTGGAGGGAGTAGGCTTATCAAATGAAAGATTTCTGAAGCCCCTTAGAACAAAGAAGGTGAATATTGGTTCTCCATAAAATCTAAAATTTGCTAATATTGGAGGCTATTGGGATGATGAGACACCAGGTAAAATTATAGACTTATTGCATGAATTCTAGGATCTATTCCCTACTAATTTTTCAGAGATGAAGGGGATTACTGGTGATCTAGGAGAAAGTAAGATTCCCCTAAATCCGAATGCAAAACTTGTCAAACAATGACATTACATACTCAATCTGAGATATAAACAGAAGGTCAAGATAGAGTTAGAAATAATGTTATATGAAGGAATTATAGAACTTGTCAATGAATTTGAATGGATTATCCCTATGGTTTTTTAGGACAAGAAAACTAACGAAGTTTGCATCTATGTCCACCTACGTAAATTAAATGATGCATGTCTACGTGATTCATTCCTGACCCTGTTCACAGATGAAGTATTGGAGAACGTTGAAGGAAAATAAGTGTACTCATTTACTGATGGATTCTATGGATACCATCATATAAGAATTGAAAAGGAAGATCGGTACAAGATGACCTTTGTGACATAGTGGGGATGCTTCCAATATATGGTAATTCCTTTTGGACTCAAGAATGCCCCTACTATTTTTTCTAGAATAGTAGTAGCTGTTTTTAAAGATTTCATCCATAAATTTATTGAAGTATATTTTGATGATTAGGAAGTCTATGGGATGGTGAAAAATCATACTGAGAGTCTTAGAATGATGATCTACCAATGTACATAGTTTCATATTTATCTGAACTTGAAGAAATGTATTTTTTGTGCTCCTTTTTGTATCTTGTTGGGTCATGTGGTCTGTCGAGATGTAATATTAATGGACCTTGACAAGATTGTGATTATTGTATACCTACCTCCACCCATGAAATTGAAATAGTTGAGAACTAACTTGGGGAATATAGGGTATTATATAGAATTTATTAGAGGATATGCATAGGTTACAACTCCAATGGAGAAATTGTTGAAGAAAGATGTTAAATTCCAATGGAATGAGCAGTGTCAAGAGAGTTTGGATGTTCTTAAAGATAAGATGGTTACAACTCATATATTGGTATTTCCATACTGGAAAAAATAATTTCATATACATGTCGATGCATCATCTGTCGTTCTCAACATCATACTCGCACAACCAGGTGAGGGTGCCCTTGATCACCCCATTACATTTGCGAGTATAAATTTGTCGACAACATAAAAGAACTATACCACTACTAAAAGGGAAGGAGTTGCTATGCTATATGCTCTCTAGAAGTTTCGACATTACTTCATGGGATGACATTTCAAGATGTATACATACCATTTTGCATTGAAATATTTGGTCAATTAGACAGTGTTGAGGGGGGGGATTTTTCGATGGCTTCTCCTATGTCAAGAATTTGATTTTGAGATTATCGTTAATCCAGGTTGATAGAATTCGAGACTTGACCATTTGTCGAGGTTAGAAAGTGGAGATAAGATACTATTATTCTTGATGATAGTCTCCTTGACGCACAATGTTTTGCATTCAAGATGATTAATGATCACTACAAAGATGTTGTACAAATATTGACTACAAGATATGCACTAGAAGGATTCATTTTAGCATAGAGGAAGCAATTAATTGTAAAATATACATATTTCCAACTGATCATTGGGAATTTGTATAAGATGGGGCCAAATGAAATACTTCGTCGTTATGTCTTGGAACTTGAGTGACCGATGGTGTTGAATGAAGCACATGTTGGTGTCGCAAGAGGCCACTATGAAGGAAAAGCGACAGTGTGCAATATTTTGTAGGATGGACTTTGGTGGCCTACTCTGTATGGATATGCTAGAGACTATTGCCACAGATGTGATATATTTCAAAGAACTAGAAAACTCTCATGACCGATATGAAATGTTGTTGGTACTACAAGTGACTTTGAAGTCATTTGATAAATGAAATGTTGATTTTGTGGGTCCTATTAGACCACCAGGAAAATGAACGGGTGCACGTCATATAATCACTACAACATACTATTGAACCAGATGGGCCTAAGCAACGAAAGTAAGAGATTGTACTGTTGCGACTGCTGCAATATTTTAGTTCGGCCATGTAGTGACCCAATTTGGATTCCCGAAGATTTTGATAAGTAATCAAGGAACACATTTTGTGAATCATCTAATTGATAAATTAACTGAGGAATTTCAGATTCAGCACTGGAAGACAACACCATATCACCCACAATAAAATGACGTTGTCGAAGCGTTCAATAAGATATTGAAGAATGCATTGACAAAGATATGTAATGTTTAGAGGGATGATTGGGATCATAAGATACCTGCGATATTATGGGATTATTGCAAAAGCTATAAAAATTTGACATGACAGACTCCATTCATATTGGTTTATGGACAGGAGGTCATCATGCCATTAGAATATATTGTACCTAGTCTCAGGATTGTTGTGATCATTGAGATGACAAATGTTGGCGCAGTGAAAGATTGTCGCAGCTAGTACAATTGGAAGAATATATCCTTATTGCTGGGTATCATCAATGGTCGAGAAGGAGTGAGAAAAGGTTTGGCATGACCTCCATATTAAGTGTAAGCAGTTTCAGGTTGGTGATTTTTTCCTCCTATATGAGAGTAAATTTTCGAAGCATCCTGGTAAGCTTCGAACGCACTGGCTAGGACCATATGTTTTCACTTGTATCACTGATGGAGGTGAGGTCCAGTTGAAAAAGTTAGATGGTACACCCTTCAAAGGGTTAGTGAATGGAATCTAGATAAAACCCTATCAAGATAGCCACACTTCACTTGATTGAAGTAAAACAAACAAAAAAATCGAATTATTGTATATACAACTTTCGTCGCAAGTTTTAATTTTGTCGAAAGTTTTTACTTTGTCACAAGTTTCAAGATGTGTCGCAAGAATAGAAATGTTTTCATAGACTATATTTCTATCGCAAAATGAACATATGTCGCAAGTGACAGTTGAAGGGAAGTTAAATTAAGGTAACGAGATATTTTGGCGGGGTGCTTTTTGGTCATATCTGCCATTAATGCATAATAGTTAACTATTGTCATGATTAATGAAGTGATGCTTAGATTGGAGGTTTATTGGAATGATGGGAAACATTTCCCCATGTGACAGAATTTGTTGCCACCTTTTCCATTTAATGTAGACCCGTGTGAGTGAACGACTTCCTGCATGCGTAAACCTATTTTCATCTTCGCATGGAAGTCTGCTCATTCATTTGTATCTATATGAGTAATATCTTGAGGCGATCCATTTTTCTACAACCCCTTTGAGTTTGAATCCATTTGGTTGATTATGGTAATCCATGTATCAAGCACTAGCATTGTTCAAGAATATGGCATGGAGGTTCCTTCTCCTACTCCCATTGTTGAAAAACTCTAGAAATTATGTCACGACCAGAGTCGGTTATGCCACCAAGAAAGAAGCGCACTGGCTTTGGAATTGTTCCTTAGTGGAGATTTAAAGATACCTATGATGCCAAAGCATCAGGATCTGGGTCTGCAACCTTGTTTCGTGGATACATTACCTTGAGGAAAGATCATGCTATGAGCGTAAATATTAACAAGAATTCCAAGTATCTGTTGGTCAAGCCAACCATAACAAAAGGCTTCCATGTTATGGCAGACATTCTTCGAAATATGAAGAAGATGGGATTTGTAGACCATGATTTGCAGAAGTTTCCTGAACTCGCCATGTCATGGTACATGACATCTATGAGAAGAAATGAAGCCAAAGAAAAAGAAGGGGACACAGAAGAAAGTTAGGAACTTGATGAAGATGATTATGAGTTGTTGTAGGAGGCCAATGTTATTGGCTTCCATCGTCCCAAATATAGTAGCGAGATATTTATGCTTATAAAGAAAGTTGGAAGGAATGTTGATGTAAAAGAGGAAAAAAACAGGCTTCTCTGATGAGGATAACATGGAAGAAGGTGGTCAAAGAGGTTCCATGGAAAAAGACAAATTGAAGCGTAGTTTGTTTGGTGAAGGTGAAGCAATTGTTGGCTTGTTTTCATTGAGGTTTCCCTTTGTCGGATCGAAATTTTTTGGTGGATGTCAACCTGATAGATTTAATCATTAGATTGCCTCTTGCAGGGGTCAACCCAGGTTCGTTCTTTGCTGGAAAGGAGAAGGATCTGGGCCAAGTCACTCGTATGAAGGGGAAATACAACCTAACTAGAGATAAGAGAGGCTTCTACATTTCCTCTATCAATGATATTGTTTTTTGGTTCGCAAATTTTTTTTTATCAAGCAAGATTCTTAGGAAGATGCGACCGAACCAATGTAATGTCAGAACCATTGCTACAGCAGAGCAGCTTGTTATGGGTGTCTAGATGAACTAGTCTATCTACCTGTTGAATGAATTATTAGCATATACCACCGATGCACAAGAGAAAGGTAATCCATTTACCTATTCATGGTTATTAATTTTGATGTCATTTGTTGCATGGGCTGAGCCACCGAATTATCAGGGGGTGGACGTGCATGTTCCATGTCGAGGGGTGTGATACCAAAACCTTTGGTATGAGAAGGATAATCCACGCAGATAGAAGGATAATACTATTGAGTCTTACCTACATGTTTATGCACTGAGGCATCACATTGGGAACCAAGCAAGGATTGTTGTGGGGCCTATCCAGAGGTTCCGCAATATTATCATATTTTATGTCGGGGTTCGCCACATCTATATGTAGTCGTGACAACACCCCAAGAGCTAATGGTTAGCCACTGAATTTCGAATTACTGAGGAATACATTGAGATAATCCTTCAGGACTGGACCGAAGAGTGGCGATGACCTGTTGCAGATGATCGAGTATCTATTGATACTGAAACATGAAATAATGCAACATCAAGAAATTAGGGAGGAGATCAACAAGGAGAAGAAACCTCATGAATATTCGCATATGAAATTAAATAAGAGTCTAGCACAACCATGACGGATCTTGAATTGGGTGATAACCACAAAATATCTGAAGAATCAAAGAGGATTCATAAAAATTGGAAGTTCGATAAAACATCTTGAACTATTGGCATTACCAATGATGACTACAACCTTATTTCTGATCGAATGGAGGAAGTTTCCAATGAAACTTGTAGGAGGATTGATGAGAGGAATACTGACTTGGTAGGAGGAATTACAAAATTACCGTAGACTCTTTGTGTGGTAGTAAAATAAGTTAGAGTAGCGCTCGCATGAGAATCGTTCCATACCCGAGTCGCAGGAAGAAGTTGGCCCTTCTGAGGATCAATCTGTCAAGGCACCAGCACATAAGGATTCAAGTGTCTCCTAAGGAACTTGATTGGGGCACTCCAGAGCATAATTCCATTATCAAAGACATTGGTCATGTAAGTATTGATTTTTTTGCAATTCCTATGTATCTATTTCACATTATTCAATAGGCCGCAGTAGATGAGTTGAAGGCAAGAGAGAATGCGGTGTTTGAGATACTCAAACATTCAAAGAATATCATCGCATCGCTTAAGACCGAACTAAAAGAGACGTAGAAAAAATAACAGAGATGGTAAGAGGAAAGGAAAACATTGGAGCAAGTTGTCACTCTCTCCTACCATGAATTATCCAAAGAGGGAATTACGACTAAAATGCTCCCAGACTCCAAATTTGTTTTACTTGGGCAGGTAGTCGTTGACCTCCACCAATGAATTGCAGAGTTAGAAACAAAGTTGACTCCCAGTACACCACCTGAGGTATTGAAAGCGCGACATAAGGAAGTTACTGAAAATGTGCAAAAGATTCAGGAGGTTGAGGCATTTTGTGCCAAATCATATGCATAGGATTCTCAGTCATGGGAAGCCTTAATGGATGATGCAGAGTTGGATCAATTTAAAGAGAAGCTTCATACCGCAGAAGAGAATCTAAACGGGTTAAGAAATTAACTGAAGAAATTATCTCTGGTTGAGAAAATGAGCAAGGCTATTGAATTCAAAACATTACAATAGCAGGTTGCTAAACTGCAAACACAACAACAAAGATGAACATAACATGTTACAGAGCTCTAGGATGAAGCAAATCAAGTTACAGGAACCATCCACCCGGTCCATGAGAAGGTGGGACAGGTGATGGGAGTGATGAGCGTTGAAAATTTGAAACATATTAGTTTTGAACTTGATAAACAAATGGATAAGGAAAAAGAAGATGCGTAGAGAGAAGTAGAAGAGGTAATGAATATCTATCGGGAGTTTTAGAATAAACTCAATGTGACAGAATATTCTAGATAAAGTGGATTAGGATGAGCCACATGTGAGTGTTGAGGACTCATTGGCCCTAGGACAATGCATACCATTTTTTGTCGAAAAAATGAAGAATATGGTCGCAAGGCGACAATGAAAAAGGAGAGGAGTAAGTCAATGTTGGGAATTCGACATGTTTTGAGAAAACACTACATGTAAGAGTGGTTTAAGTTAGAATAATATTCAATATTTGGGAATGGGCATGATTGTAAATTGGGTCATTAGCACCTTTATTAATGTAATGGGATTAAATGGGGTAGTTAGAACAACCAGTCAACTTTCATTTGAGAACTAGTTGACGGTTGAAACAAGAATTGTAAATGCTATATAGGATCAAACCAAGCTCCGTGTTGATTTTCACAAAATATTAAGGAGATCAAGATTTTATGCATACTTTGACTCTTGATGCATGATCAATGATCGTTGATTGTAAAATCTTGTAAGATCATAGAATCATAATATCATATGCATGACAACTAGCGTTATGACTGATAACGGATCGATGATAGTTAAATCCTTATGAGATCAATAAAGAGGTTGACTGAAAGAAGAAAGAATGAGAGAATGAGAAAGACAGAGAAACCCATCCATTGTAAAGGAGATTATGAGAGAAGTCTACAAGATGAGTGTGCAGACCAAAAGTGTTCCAATATTACTCATCCCAGATGAAGAGCACTTTTTGTGGTTTTTCTTATATGGGTTTCCACGTTAAATATTTGTGTCTTTGATGTATGTGTATCTTTCCTTTGATTATTTATGATTTTGTTGAAATTTTAATGATATCATGTTGTGGAATGTCAATAATAATGACTGGGAATGTGATTTAATTTGTATATCTTACATGTTGTGAATGTGTCGACGGATTGGTCTTCTTTCATGATGTGTATGTGCCATTGGTAATCCATCCCTTTGTTTCGGTTGAGTTGTTTCTTGATGTTGTCATGAAGAAATATTCTTCCATAACTGCAGAAACCTGGTTTTGGCAGTCCCCATATATATCTCAGGTGAGATTTCACCTTTGTAGGTGTTGCCGATGGGGTTACACACTGCCAGGCCAATATATTGGAATTTGTTGGATAAATAGAGAAATTTGAACCTGGGTTACTTGAAAATATGCCAACAAGTAGGGAGCCAACAAGTAGGGAGTAATTCAACCAATCACCTTACCTTGTGGGTGACCTATCATCATAGTACCCAAGAAGGATGGGACTTAGAGAATGTGTATCAACTATAGATATTTGAATAAGATTACCCTCAAGAATTGATACCCTCTGCCTAGGATCAATGAATGGCTAGATCAATTTCAACATGTTAAGTACTTCCCTGAGTTGGATTTGAAATCATGATACCACCAAGTATGAGTTAAATAAAAGGACACTTGGAAGACTACTTTCAACACAAGGAAAGGTCTATGTGAATGGTTGGTAATGCCTTTTTTTTTCATAATGCATCATATATATTTATGTGTTTGATGATGTTGTATTGTGTCCCTTCTTAGATTCATTTGTAATAGTGTACTTAGATGGTATATCAATTGATATCCCTACATGGGAAGAGTGTATATAACATATGATGCAGGTGTTATATACCTGGAAAAAGAATCAACTAGTGGAAAAGCTTATGAAATGTGAATTTTTCTAACATCCATTGGTGTAGTTGGGGTATGTGATTTGTGGATCAAAATGCAATATAGATCCTATGAATATGGAGGCCACCCTGAAGTGGTAAAATCCTACTATTGTCTTTGATTTTAGGTGTTTCACCTAAAATCTACACCAATTCTTAAATCCATGAAAATCCTTGGCCATGAACTCTTTTGAATACTTTTTTCCCACTCTTAGCCTACCTAGCAAACATTTCCTTCCATGACAGAGCACCAGGAAGGGTTGGCGCACCTTTCTCATTGAAAATAGGTGCCAGTGGCGCAATTTCCTTCACTACAAGGTGCACCGGTGCACATACCATCATTACAAGGAGCACCATCAAGATTTAAAATGAAAAATAGAAGTTTCGAGAAGCTTCCAAGTGAAATCTCTCTTGGAGGATGATCCTTTTTTTCTCGGGAGAGCTGGAAATCGACCTCCTTTCCCATAGGGATACTTCCCTATCCTCTTCCCAAAATATCTCAACTCATTTTGGATTTACTTGACCTATTAAAGAAAGCTTCATGAACCATGTGAGGAGAGACCAAGAAGAGTATCCTTATGTTGTTGGATTGAAGTCTGGTATTGAGGCAAAGTTGAGATAGTGTTGTGAACAAAGAATTTTTATTAGTGGAGAGTTGTGTGAGTGTGTCAAAGAATTTATGGAGACAAAGATATTGCCATCAAGGATTTGGTTGTAGCTTTCTCCTTTCATTATTTAATACAAAAGTGTTTCCCTTTCCGATATATGATTTATGTGAATATTGATCATTTATTATTAGATTCCTTGATCACTAATATGGATTATTGTTTTATCTTGTTACTCTCATCCCTTGTCTTGTTTCTTGTTTTTCTTTACAAGTATAGTATATTGCATCAAGATCAGTGAAAAAAGGAAAAACCTTCATATCTGAGGTAAGAGAGTTGTTCATTCAAGTGGATCAGTTATCTAGGGAAAGGATATGTTGTTGTGTCTTTTTGTTCTAGATTTGTACCATGTAGGCTAGAGGAACAAGCAGTGTCTGCATTGGTTGAAGTATTCCTGGAAAAAAAAATTAGCGACCATACTGGGGATTAGATCCAGTCATATATAGGATAGATCCGATCATATCTCAAGCAGATCCAGTTAGATCTGAGATTTTTTATAACACTCTTTCTTATAAACTTGATGATTCTTGTTTTCTTAACTCCTTTGAGTTTTTAAGGTGAGTGATCCACCTTACCATCCTTTAAATTGCCTCTTATGAAGTATGTTTTACTTCCCTATCATTCTATCTTAATCCATCATTGGTTTCTTTTGTATTTTACTGGCCTTTTCAAGTCTGTGGATTCGTTGGTGTCCCTGGGTAGGATTGACAAAGTGTTGACCATACTCTGGCGCATTTTTTACTCTGAAAAGTAGCATCGTTGGAACCCATTTTTCGACTACATAGTGCGTCATTGGCGCCTATACCCTATGTACAATGTGCACTGATACTCCTCTGACACCCTGGTGCAGCCATACACAGTACGACGAGGTAGGCCACCCTCTGTCTCGAAGCTTGTGCTTTAGCCGGATTTTCAGTTTCTATTTGATTGATGATTGATTTGTATATTGTATGATGGTTAAGTCTGATATCCCGGTAGTCTAATCTCCCTCCTCGAGTTCAGATATTGAAATATTCATTGATAGGAAGTTTAGAATTGAAGAAATTATGTATGAGTTGCAGTTTTGGGAGCATCGTTTGCTTGATCAATCCTATAAAAGTGATATTAGGTCTGTAGTAAAGAAGATGTGTAGTTTCTTTACAATTATTTAAGTATAGTTGTTTAGCTTTCTTTGTTTTTCAAATCATATAATAAACAAAAATTGTTGGCTTGCTTTCTTTTTATTGCTCTTGTCTTTCTTGGGTAGTTAGAAGATTACTTTTTTATCCATTTGATTTAGAAAGCATAGTTTCTAGACATTAGAAGTTGTCCTTCCTTTCTCCTTTCAAAGATATCATAGGTTTAATGTTGGAAATGCTTGTGTGTTTGGAAATTCGTTAAAAAATATTGAAGTTAAATATTTAAAATTGCATAGCAACCTTGTTTCAGAAAAGGAAAAGATTCTCCCTTACTCTAGGTAGCATTCATTGAAGAGAAGAGTTGCACTACATATAGATATTAACATTGCATTCTTGATCCACATTCCACAAACATTCACTAACCATCAAGATCAAATCAACGGTAGCTTAGGTTAAAATTTTCTAGTAATTTGACTGATAGGATAGAGACGTGTTCGTGTGTCTTAAAACATAGGAACTGTTGTTATTTTCTTGCACTACATCTCGGGGATTGTGTAGTTCTTCCATGTATTGTTGGTATATCGAACAACCTTTCACGTACCCTTGATGTATATCTAAAGGCACTTCATGTACTTAGTTGTATATCGGAAGGCTCCTTTCAAATGATTATGCATTAGACAACACTAATACAGATTTGAGCTCCCACATACCTAGCATATATTAGGAGACCCCTCTAGGATACCCAAACCAACTGAGAAAATCCTTTTGGACATCTTGTTGGAGCAATACACCAAGAACAACACTCGGGGAGCTACTATGCACGTGTCATCTAGGTAGTCGGGTATTCAGGAAAGGGTAAGGTCCCAATCCTCCTTGTTGCATTTTATTGTTGGACCCTGCAGTATATCACGAGTTGTGACAACTTGAAAATCCTAGTGAGGAACCAGTTATCATAAGCCCATCCTGTCATTTAAGTTTTCTTGTGACCTTAGCTTGCGTAGGATTGTTTGTGTGTGATATCTTCTTTGTGTACATATTTAGAGTAGAATTCTACGGTCAACATCCTGACATGGTCATTCCTTCTTCTGGCTCGGGACAACCTTCATGGGTTCAAACCGCCATTAGTCAGCTTTCTTGGGGTTATTCCTACCCAAGAAATCAACCACCCGTGGTCCATAAAACCTATCAACCTACATCATTAGGGGTTTTTAATCTTGGGATGCCCTACCCTGGAAATACTTATGTCCCATGGGGGAAACCTAATTGGTAAAATATCCCTATTTTTGGAGGACCTTTTATGAAATACTATTGGAAGTTTTGGAGGTTCACTTGGAGGACCACCTTCTGTAGGTATACCTAGAGGAACACCATTTTGAGGACCACCGCCTGGAGGTCCACCTGGAGGCCCACCGCTTACAGGTCCACCTAGAATTAGAGGAAATTTCAACTCAAAATGGGATTCCTAAGGAAAATTAATAAAATAATAAAATAATATTTATTAATTTTGGAGGAAGAAAAGAAAAAAACTACTTTTTTGTTTGTATTTTCGACATATCTCCCTGTGTTTTTACTCAAATTTCGATCGGGAGAGCTCGTTGGATGTGAAATTAAATTCCGCATCCAACGAGTACCCACTTGGTATACTTTTGACAGGCCCTGCTACCCCAAAAACAATAAATACTTGAAAAATGTGATGATGACATCATCATCATGTTTTTTTAGGTATTTATTGTTTTTGGGGTAGCGGGGCCCGTCAAAAGTATGTCGAGTGGGTACTCATTGGATGTAGAATTTAATTCTGCATCCAACATCATCATCACATTTTTTTAGGTATTTATTGTTTTTGGGGTAGCAGGGCCCGTCAAAAGTATGCCGAGTGGGTACTCGTTGGATGCGGTATTTAATTATGCATCCAACGAGCTCTTCCGATCGAAATTTGAGTAAAAACACAAGGAGATATGCTGAAAATATGAACAAAAAAAGTAGTTTTTTTAATGATACCTATCTCCAAATTTATATTAAAAAATTGTTTAAGAGATGCTCCCTTTTTGAATTTTAAAGCATTTTGATTGGCTAATACATGATGACATGGAATTTGTATTATTTTTGGAAGGCCCATTTTAAATTGAAATTTCCTCTAATGAGGCCCACCACCTGGAGGCCGACTACCCAAAGGCACACCTTCTGGAGTCCCACCCCCTAGAGGCCCACCTTTTAGAGTCCCACCCCCGGGAGGCCCACCTCCCTCGAGTGCCCCCCCACGTAACGGACCCTCAAGCAGATCATTTGGAAACCATCCACCTAACCCACCGGTTATGGGAGCATCAACTATTCCTATTTATCAATCTTCTTATGGCCCTACTGGTCCACAGATGCCTTATCAGTACTACCAGTACCCCCGAACTAATAAAAAATTACCATTTCTGGCAACCTTAAATTTACCAGACCTGTCCATATTGTTAAAAAATCCTATCCATCACGATCCCTCATGGTCAACCATCCTAGTTAAGTTACCCTTTGATATACCTAAATTTGATGGAAAACCTGGTGAAGACCCTAAAAACCACTTGATGACATTTCATTTGTGGTGCTCATCTAATTCTGCTATGGATGGTTCAATTTGTCTACGTTTGTTTCAAAAAACTCTCACTTGGGTAGTTGTGAAATGGTATATTGAGACACCTCAGCATTCCTTTTGGGATTTCAACACCTTATCAATGGATTTCTTAACACATTTTCAGTTTCCAATCCAATATGAGATAGGTACATACCTTTTGACCTCACTTCACTAGACCACTTTTACTCATATATCCGATCATATACATGAGTGCAGGCGACGACGTAGGTTGATTAAGGATCCCATTCTCGATTAATTACTCGTCTATTGGCTTACTAAGTCTTGAATTCCCCCCATTGCTAGGGATTTCTCCATGGGAGGTGTTTTTAATGAGGATCATGCCATAAGTTGTTCTCATTACCTTGACTTGGTCTATTCCCATTCAAGAACTTTGTACAACCTAATTCCTCATGCTCCTTGCCCCACCTGAGATCCTTCAATACCTGCAACAAAGCCACCCATCGATGGCGTTCTTGGTTCGGTTCAAACACAATCGACGACAAAATCCTCGAAAAGGAAAAACCAACTAGCCGCACCTGCTAGTCAAACTGTTTCAAACCCCAAAACTGCTTCCCCTTTTGTTATTTCAATCGAAGTGAATGTTGTTCAATCCTGAGAATCTTTGGGAGGAAAGAAGAAAGGCAAGAACAAATCTAAGAAATATGAGAACCAACATGAAGGTAATAAAACACAAAATTATGATGTTGACTCTAAAAACAAGAGAAAGGAAAAAATTCTCTGCTTTATATGTGGAGGTGACCACTTCACTAAAGAGTCTCCTCGTCATGAGGAAGTCAGTAAATTTTTGAAAAAATACCCCCATTTCAACAGTCCTTACGGATCCTTTCCCTACCTAACAACAATTGATTGACCATCAATCCTTGCATGGGTCTTCTTTGTCTTCCATAGATGAGGTTAAAATGATTTCAAGTGAATCAGTTAATCTCAATACTTGATCCTAGAGCTATGACCCTCCACTAGAGAATAATAATGATAATCTTGCAACAGAAAAAACTTCAGCATCCCCTCCTCCTACTAATTTTCTTCAAATTGAAAAAATTGTTCTTGATGCAATCCTCTGCCCACCTAAGAGTACACTTTGAAAATATGTAATTAATCCCAACACACGCATCTCCTAGTATTGTAATATAGTTGAAGATCTAGCTCAAGCATCGTGCACTATGTCAACTCTCTAAGTACTACAAACATGTCCTACACATTGAAAGAACTTGCTATCAGTTCTTGGAGCACTGAATCTTGAAAACAATAACATTATCGCCTTCAAACTAGATGATTTTAAATCTAGGCTCTCCCATCAATTGGCTTTCCAATTGTCCAAAAAAGCTATTGGGAAGATAATTCGTCATACCGCATTGGATGAGGGAGCCTCAAATTCAGTCATGTATTAGTCCTATTGGAGAGCTATCTGCTCTCCTGATATCAACTATTCTCCCATGAAATTAAAGGCTTTTGATGGTCATGGATTTCAAACCTATGGATTACTACCCTCTCTCCAGGTAGAACTGGGGGGGGAAATAGTTTACATTCAGGTTGAAGTTGTTGATGCTCCTTTAGACTACAATCTTCTTCTAGGTCGAAACTAGTTCTATGCAATTCAAGTTGTTGCTTCATCCGTCTTTCGAGTAGTTCAATTCCCATTCCAAGGGAATATCGTTACCATTGACTAGCTATATTTATGTTCACTTGATGCGACTTCCATTACTGCAAACAAAGTTCCACTTTTGGCTTCTACAACCCCTCAATATCAGAACATCGAAGTAGGTCTTCTCAAGGATTCCTTTCTCATGGGAGTCTTTCCATTATCCAATCCTCCTCCTGTTTTTCGGGCGGAATTCATGAACATGATATCCGCTTCTACCATAGATAAAGGAAATTCAATTGCAAATTCGACATCAGTAATCCCTTTCGAAGAAGTGTACCAGGCCATTCAATCCACTAGTGATACCACCATCAATGATCATCTTTTGGTGGCTTCAAATACATATCACCTACCATATTGGGTAGAAACCCCCTCCCATCTCTAGATTATCTTTCACACACACTCCCCTTAGATGAATCTATCATGGAAGTGATCTCCTTATATGAGATTCCATGGAAATATCATCACCACCGATCTTCTTTCCTTCCCAATTGCCATATGGTAGAAGATCAGTTTGCAACAACGGTTTCCTTCGATATTGTAACCAACCCTCAGCCCCCAGTACTCACCTATGATGTTGAGCCTGAGGGTAATTTGAGTAATATTACCAAGCCTATTTTTGTTGATATATCAGTGAAAATCAACATCATAGAGAACATCAATGTAGGCCAGAATTCATCCCCTTCAGAACTAGAGTCTTATACGACCTTGTTTAAAGAATTTAGAGATATTTTTTATTGGACCTATGAAGAGATGCTAAGGATAGATCCTTCCATCGTTGTTCATGAGATTAGGACTTACCTTGATGCCAAACTAGTTCATTAGAAACTTTGACAAGCACATTCGAGGAAAGTAGCCACCATTAAGGACGAGATTGAAAAACTTCTTAAGGCTGGTTTCATCTACCTCGTACCTTTGACTGAATGGGTGTCTAACATAGTTCCTTCCAACAAAAAACAGGGTACCATTAGGGTTTGTATTGATTTTTGGGGTTTGAATCAGGATTTTCCTGAGGACAACTTCCCCACCCCGTACATTGATCAAATCCGATAACTGCATCGAAAGTGTCATCTTATCTTTCATGGATGTCTTTTCTGGCTATAATCAGATTGAGATACTCCCATCCAATCAACAAAAAATGAATTTTATTTGCCCATGGGGAACCTTCGCCTATAGAAAGCTACCTTGTGGTTCGAAGAATGTTGGCGCCACTTTTCAACATGCCATTTCATATGTTTTTCACAACATAAAACACATTGTGGAACCCTATCTTGACGACCTTCCTACTCATTCGAAGCAACGAGATCACCACGCTGATCATTTGAGAGCCATTGTTCTCAAATGTCGCCACTATAACATCCAGTTAAATCCACACAAGTGTGTTTTCTATGTTGAGACTAGTCTAGTGCATGGTTTCATTTTGTCCAAGGATGGCATCTGCATATACCCTCTAAAGATCGAAGCCATATTGGCCTTACTCGCTCCAACAAATGTTACTGAACTCCAAAGTTGGCAAGGGAAGGAAAAATTTGTACGACGTTTCGTCTGTAAGTATGCTGAGAAAACCCACGGTTTCATGTGTTTACTAAATAAGGATACTCCCTTCTTTTGGGATGACAAGGCGTAGCATGAGTTCAATAATCTCAAACATGCCATCATGCATGCACCTATTTTGTAACCACCCAATTATACTACGGATTATTCCCTGTCTGTGGTTTCATCCCTATCAACCATTGGTATGGTTTTGGTTCAAACAGACGAATACGATCATGAACATGTGATCTACTATCTGAGTAAAAGTATTTTGGACTCTGAAACCTAATACTCATATGTGGAGAAACTAGCTCTAGCCACGGTCATCACGGTCCAGAAGTTCTGTCATTACATCGTGCTCCGAATGACCACGGTATATGCAGATTCTAACCCCATGTATTACATATTGACTCGTCTAGAGCTTGGGGGGGAATACTCTCGCTGGATTGTCATTCTCCAGGAGTTTGAGTTGGAGTTTATGAAATCCAGTTCTAAAAAGTCTCTTGTCTTCGTCGAGCTTATGTGTGACATTCCCCGTATTACTGAGGGAACATAGCCCATCGATTCATTTCTCGATGAATCCTTGTTCCTCATTTGTACGTCTGACCCCTGGTATGGATATCTAATTCTCTATCTCCAGGCACAACGGTTTCATCCCAATGCAACCCATGATGAACGTCATCGCATCCACCACCACGCTAAGTACTACCTCATTATTAATAATACCTTATACCATTGTGGCATTGAAACCATATTACGAAGTTGTCTAACTCATGAAGAAGTTGAGATCGTTTTAAATGATTGCCACTCTGGAGCCGGTGGCAGTTATCTTTTTGGGATGGCCACTGCCCATAAAATCTTGCGTGCTGGTTATTTTTGGCCCTCAATCTTTAAAGATTGCATAGATGTCGTCAAGAAATTCCCACCTTGTCACTTTTTTACATCAAAAAAGTGCATGCATCATGCTTTGTTGCATCATGTCATAGTAGTTGGTCCCTTTGCAAAATGGGGCATCGATTCCGTGCATTGTAGACCTACCTCAGCCGGGGGGCATGGTTACATTATTGTGATCATGGAATACTTCACTAAATGGGTTTAGGCCATGCCTACTTATGTCGAGGATGGAAAAATAGATGCTCTCTTTCTATTCAACCATATCATCACCAGATTTGGGATCCCTAGGGCCATTGTGACTGATCATGGGTGACATTTTCATAATAATATGATGTCATAATTAAGTGCTAAGCTAGGGTTTATCCATGACAACTATACACCCTACTATCCACAAGATAATGGCCAGGTTGAAACTATCAATAAAGTCTTAAAAACCATGCTTCAATGGATGGTAGGACAAGCCAAGTCCAAGTGGCATTTGCAACTATTTTTTGCATTATGGAGCTACTGAACCACCGTCAAAACATCCACTTTTTTTACACCGTTTCAGTTGGTGTATGGAATAGAGGCCACTCTTCCTATAGAATGTGAAATCCCTTCTCTGAAACTCGATGTGGAACTATTACCCAACACCACTCCAGAAGAAGAATGTTTCTTGTATCTAAACAAGCTTTATGAGACTCACGGTGATGCTACCATAACAAATGAGGTGCACAGACAATGGATGAAATCTCAATATGAAAAATCCATTCAACCTCGATCTTTCAATGAAGGTGACGTAGTCTTGACCTACAACCAGAAACATGACAATTTGGGAGCTAGAATATATGTGGCATGGGCCTTATATTGTCAGTCGTGTCTTAGAGAAAGGGGCTTATGAGTTGATAGATTACGATGGGATAACCCTGGGAGAGCCTCACAATGGTCTCTACCTTAAAAAATACTATTCCTAGGACATCTAGAATAGGTTTTTTGTATATACTATTTATAGAGTGTTGTGTGTTTTTTGAAAAGTGTGGATTTAGTGTGAATGTAATATGTGTCTTTCACAACCCTGCTTATGTAGTCCTATGTTTAAAATGAATAGATTACCTCCTATATTGGTTTCGTGGATGGTGTTAATCATTACACCTTGAATCACGCATCGGAATCCTAGGTACTGTACTCTCCTGTCGGTGATCTGGTGAATTTGGGAGGATATTATTTGCGCCCTGCATTAAACAATATTGTAGAGTATCATGTAGTGATTGGTTTGTTGACTAAATCCCTCACTAATGATGTAAGTCATATTAGGTTTTACCTAGATTCGGAGTTGGTAGTACAATAGTTGAATTGATTCTACGCCATTTGGAACCCCCTACTCCTTCGTACATTTCGAAGAGTTAGGATTTTGGAAAGGTGTTTTGAGTAGGTCTCTTATCAGCATATCTCGAGACATTTAAACGTTGTGGAATATTCCTTAGAAAAGTTTGTCCTGGATTGGTATCTTGGTCATATTTAAATTCATTTTAATATAAAATTCATACATTAAATCCCATAGATGCATAAATAGACATTCATTCACATAGCACATTTGCACACACATATGTAAATAAAAATATATATATATATATATAAGTAGTGCTGAGATACAAAAAGGCTAAATCCATAAGCTTTCAAGTCACCCGAAGTATGGAACTATCATAGTTTCAAATACATATACATAGGGAAAAAAATGAAGCTCTCGATCTTTCAGTGTAGATATAGTACAAAAATCAGGGAGACACTACGGGATAATCCTCATGCTCATGATAGCACATCACGTCCCGAGCCACTCGATGGAGTATCCTCCCAAAATGGTATGAAACCCCTGCCACATGGCGTTGGTAGCGCTTGGGTAGATCATCAATAGAAATGTAAGGAATGCCTATAGTCAGTTGCTGAAGGTTCTCCTTGATCTCCTGAAGTTCCTTGTCTACCTCAATGTTCTTGAACACCATATCTATGACTGCCCCTCACCTCTCTATAAGCGAAGCCCTTGCCGGATGAGAAGGACTTATGTCTGCATAAATCATTTTTTGCATATCTTGATATTACATCGTAGTAACAAAAAAAATGAAATATGAAATAAAAACAAAAAACATGTATAGTGGTATATTTCTTACCTCGGTCATCCCACTACTCTCCTTCTAGGAGCGGAAGGTTAGGTTCATCTCTGAAATCCTTCCCTGCATAAGCATAGTCCTCTACCATCAGTAGTTGGATTCTCAGCCAATGGAAGAAGACTAGTCTATAGGTAACCATGGGGCCTCCACTGCCACCATGGTGTGCCATGGCATCCACCCGCCTACTCATCCAAGGATCCTAGACATCTAATCTGCACAATGGTACCTGATGTCTCATCAGTGGTACCCTCTCTAAGAAGAAAGACACCACTATTGCTCCATAGTTGAATTGCTTCAGCTTCCCTCTCTGACATTTGGTTAACTGGTCTTTGAAGTTGACCAGTAACCCCTCACTACAGTTAAAGAGAGTAGAAGCTGTACACTCTACTATGTATATCATGTGAGCCCGTGTACTCATATGGGTTGACTTGCTTCCTGCAACCTTCTCAATTGTGAAGACTATGGTCCTCAGGGGTCTATCCACTATGTGTTTGATGGGGATTTTCCCTCCTTGGGAATGAGTCCCCATTGAGCAGTACTCATCGATCAAATAATCCATAGATAACTCGCTATCTCATGGACCCGTCAATACTATTGGTATTCCCCTATGGTACAATCCAATAAAAAAATAGATGTCCTCCACATCTATAGTCAATATATGGGTCCCAACTATGAAATGTTTTTTATTTGGGGCCCACATACATATCATGTGCTCAAGTAGACACACATATGCCCTCATCCTTGGTAATCTGAATAATTTGAGGAGCCCACACTCATGGAGGCCCCTCACGGTCATTGGGTCATTTGTCGCTTGAATATCATATAACTCATGTTGTCTTTCTTTCCATGAAAACACCATTTTGTGAGTGTATTTCTTGAAAAAAACAATTTAAACAACTATTAGAAGCATGCTAAAACCTTTGGGAGAAAGAAAAATTGCAAAAGAGTGGGTAGTTTTTTGTGTTTTGAAGCGTCCTAGCCATTGGCGCACTTTCTATAGGATAATAGAGCACCAACGCTCTTTCCCTGTTTTGACAGAGCACCCTAGGCACTTTTCCCTCTTTCAAGAGGTGCGTCGGTGCACCTCCTGAAAGGGAGAAAAGCGTTGGCTTGGGCATGCTTTGTCCCCTTGGGGAAACACTCCAGAAACTAAAAAAAATGACTTGAAATAAAAAAATGCACCATTAAAATTAAGGGATGAATTTTAGCTCTTACCTAATCCGAACGGTTCGAGTATAGATGGTCTAGAATTCCTGAAATCCTCGATTGAAAATCGTCTTGTTTTCACCAAATTTACTCTAGCGCTATATTCACAATGGTAACCAATAGTTACTATTCACCTCTTTTATATCAATTTTTTATTTAACAATAATTAATCAAATATTGAAATTTTTTTGGGTTTTTACCATGTATTTCCTATAGTTTTCATAGTGAATATGTTCTAACACTATTTTCAAAGATTTCAGGTCATTTTTGTGATGCATTTGGCTATGTCTGAGTTTCTTTCATCTTTTTCACACTCTGATTCAAGATGTATTGAACGCCTTTTATACCTTTGACGTGATCATTAAAAAATCAGCGAAGAGGTATCAAGTACACTTTTACTATTTTTCATACTCAATAAAACTGGATTATGAAAAAAGAACACCCCTTATGGAATCACCTTTAAGTTCTTTTCAGGCTCCTAAAAAATGAAAAGATCGCCAAGAGAACTTGATGATTTCATGCTTGTAAAGGTATTTGAATGATCGTCTAGTCGAGGATAGTTTACCCATTTTTTGGATCGATTAGACTCATTTACTAAAAATGTACACTCTAGTTTATCACAACAAGAATAGTTCTCCTGGGCATTATTTTATACCTTTTCGGGCCTCAAGGGATAAATTTATGAAAACGTCCACCTTGGAGTCTTCTTAGTCATTTCAGACTCTCTAAACATGAAACGACAATTGAGTTTACTTTCATCGGACTCATAAAATCAAACAATGAATGACCCTTTTCTGGGAATGAACCTCTCCTTTCTCAGGTTCATAAAATGTATGAGAATGGACTCATCACCTGATGAGCTACACCAAGTGTTTGTTACCCTCTTTGAACTTGTTAAAACAAAAAGAGGCACTCATCCTTTGGGATGGGGAAATTAAGGGAAATAGAAAATATATTTATTTGTATTAATGGAAGCTCATAGTCCACCCTTTGAACATGGCACCTTTCTCCATTTTCATTTTCATTTTCAAAAAGCTGGGTATTCATCTTGTCCTCGACGATCCACTTTCTTGATTCAATCAACTCCTTTGATTCAATTCTAAGAATGCATTGTCATATCCTTGCATTACACCTTGTTTCTGTCTCGTTGAGTCAATGATGCCAAGTCATTTGTCATGCCGTTCAATGTTCAAAGGGAGCCTTCTCTGCAACCAACCTCTTCAGTTACCTTACCTTCCTTCAAATTCAGTCATATATGAGTTAATCCTATGGTTGTTTCATCACTTCAACATAATCTTTTGTTCCATGTTTCATGTCGATGATGGGGGAAATATCATGGCCCTGCTTCGGCGAGTCTCTTCATGTCGACTTCAACACATTATCCAATAATTGGACTTAGAAACCAAGTCAAGTACCTTGAATCCTGCATGCCTCAATGGCAGGTTTCCTCCCTTTCCATGGTAGATTTTCATCAATGACCTCTGATTGAAATATTCTACTAAGTGTTCGACTTCAAGTCCTTTATTCACACTTGAGAGAATGTGCTGAGATACCTTGGGAATCATTTACATTAATGGTTATCTCCCTCGCACTTATTAACATCATACATCAATGAATGGTAATCAAGTGGTTTCTACAATGTTCGACATCAAGACATCTATTCACATGGTTAGAATCATATTGTTGAAGATTGGAATGAATATCCTGAGTGGTTAGGTATTCACCTGAATATGTGCCTATCCTCAGGTTGCGATGGAGTATTATTTGAAGTCATGACATGGATCCACATTGTATGTTTGGTGGTCGGGTTCAGTATTGAGTCAGGATAACATGGATCTACTTTGTATGTTTTGTAGCCATGTTCTATTTTCTGTCTTATTGATCGTGGATCTACGGTGTATTCTTGGTAGCCATGATATATTCATCACCCATGGATATGCAGTGTATTGGTTCGCAACCATGATTGAGTTAGATAGTTGGTCACTGGTCTTGCGTCAAATGTAAACTCATCTCTGTTTTGCCTCTGATACCAGATCGACATCTAGAAAAGTATTTTACCTATCACATCCCTCTAGCTTCATACTTTGGGGGGGATTTTGTTGCACCTAAAACCTACACCAATGCTTCAATCCCTCAAAATATTTGGCCAAGAACTCTTTTGGATACTTTTTTTCCCCTCTTGGCTTGGATGGAACACCTTTCCTTCCATGACAAAGCACCAGGAAGGGATTGCACACCTTTCTCATTGACAATAGGTGCCAATAGCTCCTTTTCATTCATTACAAGGTTTTTTGGTGCACATACCCTCATTGCAAGGAGCACCAACAAGATTTAAAAGGAAAAAATAGAAGTTCCGAGAAGATTCCAAGCAAAATATCTCATGGAGGATGATCCTATTTGTTTGCAAGAGATGGCACTTGACCTCCTAGCCCATAGGGATCATTCCCTATACTCTTACCAAAATATCTCAACTCATTTGGGCTTCACTTGGCCTATAAAAGAAAGCTTCATGAATCATGTGAGGAGAGACCAAGAAGAACATCCTTATGTTGTTGGATTGAAGTCTAGTATTGAGGCAAAGTTGAGAGTGTTGTGAGCAAAGAGTTTGTATTAGTGGAGAGTTGTGTGAGTCTATCAAAGAATTTGTGGAGACAAAGCTATTGACATAAAGGCTTTGCTTGTAGCTTTCTCTTTTCATTATTTAATACAAAAGTGTTTATCTTTCCCACATATATATTAGAATTTGAATGCCATTTAGATCTTCAAGAAGATAGTTCTACTAATGTTTGCAGCAAAAGAATGGAGAATGAAGATACAAACTGAACAAAACAAACCACACAGGAAACATACAAGTATTGCTCGGGAATTTACAATATCATTCATAATAATAATATCTGGTATTACAATAGTTTACATAGGAATAATTAGAATGCATGGCGTATGAATTCGAATTTCCCAAGTGGATATGACTGTATCTAACTGAATCTCTAACTCATGGTCTCCCAATCAATATCAGAGTCCAAAATCAACTCCTAGATGTCCAACCACCTCAAAAAAATAGTGACAGCTAGTTAACTCAATTCAACTGAGTGTGTTAGGTGGGAAAAGGTGCCTACTCCACATGAATCCATGCATTATCCATGCAAGACATGCGCTAGCTAACTATTTGAGAACTAACTAAGGGCTAACTGAGACTAACTAGTACTAAATCCAACTAACTGGAGTAGGTTGGTGCCATGACTCCCAATGGCTCCTAAAATGTAGGGATTGGTCTAGGAGGTGCCCGAACTGATGCATATGCATGCAATAAGTGGCAGTTAACCCATAGCAGTGTTCCCCACACTCCAGTTACTTGTACATGTGGACCCATTAGGCCAAGTGGACCCAATTATACTAGTAGACCCAAATATTTAATTAAGGTTCCTAAGTTAGGCAATAATTAATCTAATAGAAATTTGACCAAGGGAGGATTAATAATCCTAACACCCCCCCTGAATCCTAACTTGGACAACTATGGGCCCTGGTAACAAGACCATAGGTCACCCAAATACAATCTAAAAGATAATAAAAAATGCTACTTAATATAAGTGCAGAAACAGGGGAAAACCTCATGGGAACCCCCCCCACCCCCCCTCCCTCAAAATAAGCAGGAAAATAGCAATATGCAAGATATCTTTAGAAGAAAGAAGCTTCCTCCTTAGAAAAATAACTTGATAAAAAAAACTGCTACAAAATTGCAGCTCTATGCAGCAGCATGGTCCATCATTGGACCTCTCAAAGTACTTCGGAATTGATGACTATGTTTGTCTCTACTGGATGGTGAAGGTAGGGAATGATCAAGTTTCTGCTTTTGTGTGCCATGTAGTTGATCATTCACCATAATCAAGTAGCACCGACCTGGAACTTTGCTGCACCAAACTGTAGAGAGTGAATCTGTGAGAGATAGTGTAGCATGCTCATTCTGATACTGAGATCTTGTTCTTCTTCTGTCTTTTGGATCTCCAGCACCTCTTCCAGTTGCATCAATAATCTTTTGAGCCCAATGCTTGTGATTAGGAATAGGTACTGGATCTGAATATAGAATCTCTAAATATTCAGTCTCAATAATAGGATCATGCTGAATGTGATCTTCTTCATCTGAACTTGAAACCTATAGCACATCATCATCATCATTATCATCAAAAAGAGGTGGAGAAATAGTTATACCTTCCTGTGTTGTTGGAGGAGTATCATGCAGCTGATCTTCTTCGAACTGGACACTTCTTTCAATGAAGCATCTTCTGGTAGAAACCTTTATCATTTTGTAAGAGTTTGCATCTTCTGCATGTCTCAGCAGAGTGCATTCACTACTTTGCTCTTGGAATTCCTTCCTCTTATCAAGTGGTATTCTAGCCCAAGATTTGGAACCAAAAACTCTTAGATGAGATACATTGGGCTTATACCCATGCAGTGCTTTGAATGGAATCACCCCAACCATTGACTTGTGGGGCACCCTATTATGCAAATACGAATCACAGTTTACTGCTTCAGCCCAAAGAGAAGGAGGTAGATGCTTGGCATGGAGAAGGTATGTTGCCATCTCTTTCAGTGATCTGTTCTTAGGCTCTCAGCCACACCATTTTGCTGTGGTGTGTATGGAACTAATTGTTCCATTCAAATCCCCTCTTATTCACAAAAAATCTGGAAATCTCCTTTGATGTACTTTCCTCCCTTATCGGATCTTATTGACTTGATCTTGTTATTGAAACTGTTCTCAACCATAGCTTTAAAAACTTTAAAAGTCTCAAAAACTTCTAATTTTTGTTTCATGAAGTAGATCCAACAGTACCATGAACAATCATCAATAAAAGTGAGGAAGTACCTTCAACCATTAATGGATTTTTTCCGCATAGGTCTTGCTACATCACTATGTATCAAATCAAGTGTAGATACAGCTCTATGTGCCTTCCCAACATCATACTTCTTTTATGGATGCTTACCTACCAAGAAACCAACACATACTCCATCGGAAGTTTGGATGGAGGACAAACCTTCAACCATTTTATCATTGTGGAGCTACTTCAAATATTTGAAATTGAGATGGTCAAATATCTCATGCCAAATCTTGTTGGTGTTGTTAGCATGAGACAATAAAGTTGTAGCAGGAGAAACAGGTAAGAAATGTGAGAACTCATAAGCTTTGGTAGAGTGATTTGCAATACCTTTCGCTACAAGCTTTCCAGTGGCTTTTTCTGTATTCTCAACTGATTCTGAATCGAATGTAACTCTCTTGGGAGAGCCTGTATGTGTCATCTGGTAAACAGACAACATGTTAGCAGCAATGGAGGGAACATATAAGACATTCTTGAACTCACCATGCTTCGCTCTGATTGAGCCCCTTCCTTCTGTTGGAATCTGGGAATCATCTCCCATGTGAATGTTAGGCCCCTTTGTTAGTGAAAGAGTAGAGAAGGATTCTTTGGAATCAATCGTGTGATTGGAAGCTCCATAATCTATTATGTATGCTAAGGATGGAGAGATTGTTTCTTTCAAATCATGACACCTCTTGAGATCTTCTGTCTTTGGTTCTTCATCAGGATTCTTTGCACTTTGGGAAGCAATGTTATGCTACTTGAGAAGAGCTGACATTTCATCATTGTATTTCCTCATACAATGATCTTTAAGATGGTACCCCTTTCCACAATAAGGACATAAATTGTTTTCAAACTTCTTCTTCTTAGAGTCAGAGGCCCCTTCGGAAGCTTGCTGATTTTTTTAAGCTTGAATCAGCTGCCTTTGGCTCCTTCTTCTTTGATTTCCCCTTTGCTTGCACTTTGGAAGAGTCATAAACTAGAAGAGCTTGATCTTTGGATTTCTTGATGACTCCCATTCTCATCAACTTGTATTTCTCTTTTATTAAGGACTCGGAAAAAGAATCTAATGAAGGAACCTTCCAATCAGGAAAGCTTTCCCGCTTGGAATGAAATATGGAGACAAACACAAAATACTCAGGGCCTAGTTTGCTGAGTATGGAAAGGATATTCTGCTCATCCTTCGGATCTATTCTGCATTGTCTGCACTGGAGTACTAGAGACTTGAATTTAGTAAAGAATTGATCAATAGTATCGAAACTGTTGGGATGTAAAGATACCAACTCATTCTCCATAATGTGTCCCCGAAGCTCATCAAGATTCTCCCAGGCTTCTCTGGGAGTCCTCAATCCTTCTAGATGGAAGAGGAGATCTCTGGAAATATAAGTACATAAGTACCCAAATGATTCATCGCAACGGTTCATAAACTTGTTTCGCTCTACTGGCTGATGAGGCTCATCCTCCCATCCATGTATAATCCTATGGTAGCCATGCTTGCGCAAGGCCGGGTGCATATCAATCCTCCAATCAAGATAATTGGAAGTTGTGAGGATCCGTGGTTTAAGAGTTTGAGCACTCATAATTGCTCCGGCTGGAAAAATGCAAATACTTCACACAAGCTACGTAGCACTTGCCAATTTCATTGCAATAACACACTAAAATATATGAACTATTAGAATCATGCTTTTCCTCCCGGCATGATCATTTTTTTAGGGTCCGTCATGCCCTCTCCGCTGCTCTGAATAAATCCAGAGCTAGCAAATTTTCATAGGGGACTTCTGTGGAAACCCAGTTGCTTCTGATGTTCAATGGGGAGAAAGAAGCATGGAACTTGTCTGAGAAGGCTCTGATACCATATTAGAATTTGAATTCCATTTAGATCTTCAAGAATATAGTTCTAATAATGTTTGCAGCAAAATAATGGAGAATGAAGATACAAACTAAACAAAACAAACCGCACAAGAAACTGACAAGTATTGCTCAGGAATTTACAATATCATTCACAATAATAATATACGGTGTTATTATTTAGGAAGAATTCGAATGCATGGGGTATGAATTCGAATCTCCCAACTGTATATGACTGTATCTAATTGAATCTCTAACTCATGGTCTCCCAATCAATATCGGAGTCCAAAATCAACACCCAGATGTCCAACCAACTCAAACAAACAGTGGCAGCTAGTTAACTCAGTGAAATTGAGTGTGTTAGGTGGGAAAATGTGCTTAATCCACATGCATCCATGCATTATCCATGCACTACATGTGCTAGCTAACTGTTTGAGAAATAACTAAAATTAACTGAGGGCTAACTGAGACTACTTAGTACTAACTTCAACTAACTGAAGTAGGTTGGTGTCGGGACTCCCAATGGCTCCTAAAATGTAGGGATTGGTATAGGTGGCGCCCAAAATGATGCATGCACATGTAGTAAGTGGTATTTAACCTCTAGCAGTGTTCCCCACACTCTAGTGACTGGTACATGTGGCCCCATTATGCCAAGTGGACCCAAATATTTAATTAATGTTCCTAAGTTAGGAAATAATTAATCTAATAGACATTTAACCAAGAGAGGATTAATAATCCTAACAATATTATTTATGTGAATATTGATAATTTATTATTAGATTCCTTGATCACTAATATGGATTATTGATTTATCTTGTTACTCTCGTCCCTTGTCTTGTTTCTTGTTTTTCTTTGCAAGTATAGTAGATTGCATTAAGATCGGTGAAACAAAGGACAAACCTTTAGATCTGAGGTAAGAGAGTTGTTCATTCAAGTAGATCAGTTATCTAGGGAAAGGACATGTTGTTGTGTCTTTTTGTTCTATACTTGTACCATACAAACTAGAGAAACAAGCAATGTCTGCATTGGTTGAAGTATTCTTGGAAAACATTAGGATCTTTATTAGGGAAACAAATTATTCATGGAAGTTTATAACATATTTTTCAGTAATGGTTGCACCACTCCACACCATAAAAACCATTGGTAAGAGCTTGGGGAAATAATCAACATAAATATTTTTAAGATATAAAATGAAACATTTGTCAAGTGCTAGTTCTTGGATTTCCCAATTTGCTAAAACCTTTCAAGTTTGAGACAAGTGCGAGAGTACATGCTTTCTTTTTTCAATTTATCCTAGAAAAAACTTCTAGGAACTTCCCCTCTCTTTGAGGATGATACCTATGGTAAACCCTATATTATTCATGGCACAAATCCCATTCAACAATAAAGCTCGAATCCGTTTCAAGAATATACTCCCAAAAATGATATAACAATATACTCACTATGTTCTCAACATGTCACTTATGGGTCTAAAACCTGGGTGGGGGGGATGACACTCCATCACACAATCACTTGAGCTAGACCTAGTTGACATGCAAGTGGATATGATATGGAAGTGTTATTGATGTAGAGAGATAAGTTGATATGTTATCATTATGAAATATTTCATGTTAGATTCTTGAACTACCCTACATATTACAATGAACTCTATGCTCTATTTCAAGCTATTTAAGAAGCATAAGAATTGTTTCATGGGAAGGGATACCATTATCCACAATGATCACTAGCCACAAAAAGTATTTGTAGGCACAAAGTAATCTTTTTCAAACTAGACACTACAAGTGGATGAGGTTTTTGAAACAATTTCGTTTAATCATCAGATATAAGGAAGGAATAACAGATAAGTTGGTAAACATGATTTCAAGGCCACCCACATCCAAAGTCACATATTGGATGTGGCTGTGTATTGATCATTTTGATTTTATGAATATGAAATAGGGGTAATAGGTTGACCAAATAGTCAATTCACAATTCAGTTCATTAAAGAAAAATTGAAGGTCTAGAATAGGAAAGTCATAAGGAACATTTTTAAAGATGAGGAATCTATAAAAAAGGAAATGAGGGGTATCATTTTCATTGTGTTCCTCATCAATGGGAAGCACCTAAATTTGTTCAAATATTCCAGAGGTCTTAGTAAAGGATTTCAAATATCCCCCTTCCTCTTTATTATTCTCATGGAAACTATAGGAAGAACCATATCTAGAGCCAAGCAAGAAGGAGTTTTAAATGGGTTAAAGTATCATGAGGAAATCCTTCCCTTTCCCATTATAAAGTTATAGAAAACACTCTCCTCATGCGGGATTTTGTGAGAAAGAAGAAACTCATTCAAGAAAATTATTTATGTATTTGAAGTTGCATTAGGTATGAGAAATTAATTGTGAAAAATCAAAAGTTTTTTCATGAATTCCAAATCTATAATTTACTAAAAAGCTATTGAGATATTAGGATTTTAAAAAGTGAGTTTCCATCAAACTAATTGGATTACCTTCTCACAACCTCATGATATGGTAAAATCAATTGGAGAAGCACCACTGAAAAATCAAAATGCAAAATGGATTCATCGGAAAATATGTATATATTCCCTACTAGGATATTGGTTTGTATCTCAGTCATTATCTAAGCCACATCTATCTTATCAAGTTTGATCATGTTGGCTCCTAAAATTGTTTGAAAATTATTGAGTATGTCCTTAAGAAATTGATGTGGGGTGGACCACATAGGAAATAAAATAGCACCTCCTTGCTTGGAAATAAGTGACATTTCCAAAGTGGGTAAGGGGCTTAGGCTTGAAGAATTTATATTTTATGAACAAACCTTGTCATCCAAACTAGTTTGGAGAATGATAAATAAGATTAAATATCCATGGGAGAAAATCCTCAGGTTTAAGTACCTTGAAAAATCACACCATTTTGAAGCTAAATAATTTTCCAAAAGGATTTGAATTTGGCATAGTGTGGTATTGTTTCCCTCTAATTTATAAATACAACTTTTGGGAGACTAGGTTGGATAGGAGGAGTTCTAGGATGACTCTTGGAATGGTTATACTCCCCTCAATTCCTCTGAGGAGTTCCATTATTTTAAAGAATAAATTATTCTCTCCAATTTTCCTTTGGTTTCTCCCTATTAGAAATCTAAAGAATATTCCACTTCCTTTAGAGTTTGGTATGATCCTAGCTAATGACCTTTGGAAATATAGAGGATAGGGAATACTTCATACGAAACCTTATGAGGTAAAATTTGGTGATCTAAAAGTGTGTAGAAGACATTCTTAGGGGGGTCCATCTCTTGAAATAGTGTAACTTCAAAGAATATTCTACTTGTACTTTACATTATTATTATTCCTCCTTCGGGAGGTGTCACTAATGTAAAAGGCCATGTAAAAGTCATGAGGTAAACCCTCAGTTGTAATTAGGGTCAATAGTAGCCAGAAAAGAATAATATAATTATTATTGTGAGATTTCCTAGGTAGGTCGGCCTTATCAGTTAGACAGGTCATCCTAGTTAGGTTAAATGTCAGTTGGGAAGATTAGTATAAATAGGGATGTGCCCTCCTTCATTTATACACACTCACTCACACTTGTATTGTGCAAGAGAGAGAAAGGAGGAACAAAGAAGGAGGAGGACAAGTGTCTTTGGTGTTTTGGATCTTATGCTTGGGGTTTTCTCTCTCTCTCTCTCTCTCTTATGAGACCTTGTTCTTTAGTCAATGCATTATGGTAATCTATATTGAGGAATTTTTTGTTGGGTTTTTTCCTTTAGGGTTTCCCAGGGTAAATTGTTGTGTACCTTGTGAGTATGTTTCTTTCAGTGATCCTCTTTATGATGTTATTGTGAAAATGTATTAAATGCTTATCAAGTTAGGACTTAATCTATAGAAGCATAGAAAACTTAACATGGTATCATAGTTGACTTGAAAATAGTATCTATCACTAGGTAAATCTCTCTCTCCTTCTCCAAACAAGAAAATTAGGGTTTTCTACTAAAGTGGAATCTTTTAGTGAAAGTGACATAGGGAAGTCAGAAACTATAGCTAATAGCCCTACAAACACTAACTAGGAGACCCTCTTTTCAGGGGCTTGTTGTGCTTTTCCTTTCATAGGGAATGTTGGTGTTCCTTTGATGTCCACTTTGAATCGACCTGGATTCACCCTAGGGATACTGGTTTGGTTGTTTTCTACTCTGACTATCCTGAATGATATTGATTCTTCTCAAGAAATCACCTTATATCAAGGGCATCAAAACAATGTCTCCCCTTCACCAGTAGTAACCTCTCCTCCTCCTTCCACCTCATGCGGTGAAATTTTTGACACTAGTAACCTGCAGTATAAAAGGAATAGGAGAAGGAAGAATAGGAAGAAGACACGAAAGCAAGGGGGCACCCATCCAACCTATGAAAGTCATGTTGGAACCAACCACTCAGCCTATATAGGACATGCTAGTGGAACCCACTCAACCTTTGTAAGTCAAGTTGACCCTAATCACCCAGCCTTTGGAAGTCATGTTGGGGGCACACACCCAACCTATGCAGGTCATGTTGGACCCAACCACCCAGCCTCTGGAAGTCATGTTAGGGGCACAAAATCAACCTCTGCAAGTCAAGTTGACCTTCACCACCTAGCCTCTGGAGGTCATGCTGTGGGGAAACAACTAGCCTCTACAAGTCATGTTGGACCTAACCACCCAGCCTATGGAGGTCATGTTGGGGGAAAACAACTAGCCTCTACAAGTCATGTTAGACCTAACCACCCAGCCTCTAGAGGTCATGCTTGGGGAAAATAGTCAGCCAATGGAATTCATGTTGACACCATTGAGAAAAATAACCGTTTGAAATGCAAGCTCAAGTTCCCTTGTAGGTTTTGCGAGGGAGACAATCTTACTCACAAGTTCCCTGCCATTGTATAGGTACGAAGAGTATGGTTCCAAGGATATCGTGTTCCTGAACAACCTGAAGTTTCTCAACAACATATTCAACCTTCAATTGATCAAGTGGTTGAACCAATGTCATCTTTGGTTGATCCCACTATTTCTTCGGAGAGTGACCTTTACTAAGTGATTCAGTCGATGCAATATTCGATCAATCCCACTCTCCCTTCATAGAGTGACTTTCATCAAGTGGTTGAATCGATGCCATCTTTGATCAATCTCACTCTTCCTTTGGAGAGTGAATCGTCTACTAGTCATATTTTCTTCACGACCAGTTCAGAACCTTCTGGACAAGGGAGCACTGGCTTCACTTTGAATAAACCCCCGCCAAGCCCTCGAATTGATTCCTTTAACTGGGATAGCCCAGTTGAGCCACGCCTTCCTTCCAATGCACATTTTCAAATAAAGGTCCAAATTGGACACTACACGATTGCTCGTTGTATTGTGGATGAAGGAGACTCTGTTAGTATTTTATCTGCTTTTGCTTAGAGAGGCATGGGATCTCCCAATCTTATGTCGAATGATAGTCAATTACTAGCTTTTGATAGAAGAACTAGTCAAGCTTTGAGAATTCTTACTCAAACATCTGTAACTTTGGGTGGGAAGACCATCTTAGTTTATTTTATGGTAATATAGGACCCCTTGGACTTTAATATGCTCCTCGGGCATGATTATGTTTATTATATGCAAGATGTCATGTCAACGCTCTTTCATGTGATGTACTTTCCTTATAATGAAAGCATTGTTACTGTCAATCAGCTAGTATTTCTTGATTGCTCTCCCGACCCAACTATATACCAAGTCAATCCTTTATTAATTCTCAGTGTTTCAGTATACATTGCCCCACCATGAGTGAGTTATGTGGTATCGTGTCCCTCGTGTCCAATTGCTACTAAGAAGAAGCCTTTGTGTTCATGCTTACCTTCTTGGAAATCGATCCCATCAGTTGACCAAGTGATCTATCCTATGCGGATGGTGGATCTTGCTCTCCACCCTATTGATCCATTTGAATTTTTATACATGCATCTAATCTGGGATGGTCTCCTTCCTTCAGATGAAGTATTCCTAGAGTCTTTGATACAGTTTGGACTTCTTATGGATGTTGACTCATTTGTAGTTAAATCTAACCCTGACTTGATTATTGATCCTGATCCGTATGATGATCAATCTTCTTATGATTTCATTGTTGAGTTTTTGGACTCTCCCACTGAACAACAAGTTAGTGATCCTTATGAGTTTGTCCTTTCTAGTATAATTTTCGACTTCGATGTTGTTCAGTTTGTTCTTGCAGATCCCATCAGCTACGTCAACTTTAGATTTCTATTTGAGGTTGATCTTATTGATTATAAATCCTTGTACCTTGGCACTATAGAGTCTTCTTTGGTTGATTCTGCATTAACTACACCTTTTGTAGAAGATAGAAAAGTTGCAAGTGTTTCTACCAAAGTTACATGCATCATATTTGTTCTTCTGAATATGATCTTGATATTGTTGTTTCTTGGAGACAGGAGCCTCAGTTGGATTCATAACTATTTACTGGCCTCACCTTTTTTTTCAAGATCTAACTGCATTTGCATGTACCTTTCTTGCGCTTATGATCCTGATGTTGGCTTCCATGCTTTTAGCTCGTTGTATAAGCCCTCATCTCTGCTCTCATCACCGCTCAAGTTTGTATCATTTTTCTGTTGTAACTTGACATCCTTTACCTTAAGGAGATGCTCCCCAAGTGTACTTATCTTGCTAATGTTCCTTGCATTATGTTTAGGTTTGTTCCTTGCGCTTGGAACTAGTTCTGCACGCCTCTTACACTCGTCTCCTCACATTTAGAGCATTATTTATGCTTTCCTTCAAGCTCGTTAAAAACAGTAAGGAGGCCACGAGTTGACTTTTCTGAGCTCGTTAAAACTTTACAGGAAAGATATGGAGTTACCTTTAAGCTCTGGTCTGACTCCTTAAACATGAATAGATTTTTGAGTCCGCTTGTCCCTTGAAACGCGTTAAAGGATGTGAAGGAACATCCACATAGGATTAAGTTTACCCCTTTTTCGGGCAATGTGGATTATTTACGAAAAATAAATACTCTATTTTCTTCAGAATCTAGAAGAATATCTTCAGGTATAGGTTTATCTCTTTTCTGGGCATAGAGGACTAAACTTACGAAAAATGAACTTATTTGAGCTTACTTTAATTCTCTTTTTCATGCTCTAGTTTTAAACTATGAAAAAAATTCCGAGCGTTATTTATGCCATTTATCATGCTCTCTTAAACCCTAGGACAAAAGCATCAAGTGATCTTGCTTCCATTCATACTCATTAAAACTAAAGCATCCTTCTTAAGGAGCGTCAGAATGGTGATAGTTTAACCATTTTTCGGACCTTGTTGCCTAACTACGAAAAAGGCATACCTTGGTTCGTCTAAGCTAAAAGAGTTCTCATCTGGATTTTTTTATACTTTTTCGGACTTTGGAGACTAACCTTACAAAAAATTCCCCCCCCTAGAGTCTTCTTTTACATTTTTAGACTCTCAAATTGTGAAAACATTGTCGATCATTCACTACTTCGGGATCGTAAAATCCATGAATCAGTGCTTTATCAAGCATTCTTCTCTTTCTTCTCCGAGCTTTCCAACAATGAAGAAGGTACCGAGTTTGCTTTCTTGGACTTGATAAACCTTTACAAGAAAGAGGGAAAGGGAATTTTATTCAAATGTCTTTTGTATCATGGAAGCAAGTCTTGTCTCCTTGAACAAAGCACCTGGAGCAATTGAATCCGATTGTCCGTTAGTCGAATCCGACTATCATTGTAATAATGAATATGAATAATAATAATATATTGGATGATGGATAAAATGTACAACAAGCTCACCTTTTATACGACTTGAGCCAACATAGTGAAGGGTTACACCCTTTCACTACTGACCTAATAGTCTAATTAATATTGTATTTTATATTTGTTACATTGCCACTCCCTTTAAGGGAGCTTTGTCCTCAAAGCTCAAGTATTCCTTAATGTCATCCTTCATTCTAAATCGGTGTCGGTATTAGAATCGGATGAAATTTCTGATGTAGAGACTTTCACATCCTCTCCATTGGTGATTTTGCACTATATTGTCTGATTGTTCCTACATTTATGGCCTGGGGTCCAGTCATCACCGCATTGACGACATATGTTTTTCTTATTTTTCTTTTTATTATCAGAGTAACCGTTAGATGACTTTGATCTATTTTCCATTTCATAGGTGTATGATTGAGTTTTGTGGCATTGATGGCTGAGAGACCAAGTATCTGCACAATACCTACATTGTGTGTCTTTTTCTTATCGATAATGGCTATCTTCTTTTGTTTTTATTCCTTCCAATTTGCGTTTTGCGGTTTTTTCTTTATGTCTTGCTACTTCTACGTTAGGTATGTGATGCAAATTTAACTCTTTTTGGAGGTATGGTTTAAGACCTCCTAAATAGGTTTCAAGTCTTTTCTTGTCAGATAACCCAAATACTCGTGTTGATAAGGATTCCCATTTATGAGTGAATTCCTCAACGTTTCCAATTTGCTTTAGTCTAGTAAGTTTACTGAAAAATTCATTTTCTTTGATTCCTTGAAACCTATTAAAAAAAATCATTTTTGAACAAGTTCCAGGTGTAGGTAAAATTATATCTCTTCCACCATAAGTACCAATTATAGGCGTACCCTTCCATATGCATTGACGCATATTTCACCTTATCCTCGTCAGATTGAATGTTGTAAATGTCGAAGTATTCTTCTACTTTGTTTATCCAAGCAACGCATTGGTATTCACTCCCATTGTATTTCGACAACTCTATTTTTTCCTTAGGCGGGTGCAATTTGTAAGGACGCCATTGATTTCTTTTTGCCTTATGGTTTGATGGTGGCTCGGAACTACTGGACGATGAAAGTTACATATCTGAATTGCTTCGTTGTTGGCGGTGATTTTTAGTTTTTCTTTTCTCTACTATTTTACTTATAGCATCTATTTTGTTGTTTAATCGTGCCTCCATATCTGGCAGTACTGGTGTTTCTATCTCTTGCTTAAGCGTCACATTGTTAATCTTTATTTCCTTTTGCAATTCTCCTTGAATATTTGCGAGTGTTTCCTAGATGGAAACATGAAATGAGGCATCTAGCATTTGTGGACCGTTGACTTGGCCCGGACTGGGTATGAGCCTTTGTAACATCTCGATTAATGTATTATGGTTCTATGTCATGGTGCTCATGTTTTGTGTTAAGGTGTTTATGTTTTGCGTTATGGTACTCATTTTGTCATCCACGTCTTTTTGTTTTTTGTTCAGGATGTCAAGTTTGTCGTCAAGCCTTGTTTCTAGTACCAAAACAAGATCGTTTTTTAGTAATGTATTGTTATTTTGCATCTTTTCCTTCAAGCCTTCTTGGTTAGCGACAAGGGACTTAATGTCCTTCTCCATTTTTTTGATCATCTCTTTCAGTTCCTCCATGGTATTGGACCTTGTATGCGGAGGAGTGTATTTCCACGCTATTTTGTATAATAAGATATCAATTAATTAATTAATTAATTAATATTATTATAATTATATATATATTTTATAAACTATATTATATTTTGTATGTAGTTTTTTTTTAAACAAGTTTAAAAGAATAATAATTAATTATATATTAATTATTATATAATGAAACCATTATATTATTCTTTTGTTTTAAATATAATAAAACAAAATTAAATATTATAATAATTTTATTTATAATATTTTGAAATAAATATTATGAAATATTATATTATAATATTTAATATTTTTGTTTGGTTTGTGCAGGTCGTGGAGTTGGAGGCGGAGGCGGAGCGACAACGTGGAGTAGATGGGGATGGAGGAATGATGCAGCGGCAATTGGCAGGCAGCGCGCAGCAGGAGGGCGATGGTGTGCGAGGGTGAAGGGAGGTGGCGACTGAGGGTGAGTGGAACCAGTGCAGAGGGACATGTGCGGGAGGAGATTGGTGAGGGCACGTGGAGATGTGTAGGCGGCAAAGGGAGAGTGTGGAGGGATGAAGGATGCCGCAGGGAGATGTGTAAGTGGGCATGGGAAATGAGTGGAAAGATATGAGCATCAAGGATGGAGAATGGGGAATGGAGGCACACAGGAGGAGAATGGGCAGCGGCGACATGGAAGAGAATAGTGGAGAGGGTGGGAGTTCTATGGAAATGGAGCAGATGGTGTCGAATTGATGCTAGGGCGTGTGAAATGATGTTGTTGATGGAGCTATAATTGGAGCGCAGGGGTGGAGTTTGGATTGGGTGGGAGCGTGGGAGGTTGAGAGCATGTGGGAGATGGGACTAGAGAGGAGCGTCGGTGGGAGCTCAGACGAGGAGGTGGGTGAGAACTGTAGCCGATGGGAGGACGGAAGAAGATGGATACGGAGTGAATAAGGAGGGAAATGTGAAGGTGATGAGAGAACGTGGCAAGAGGGAGAGAGGAGTCACGGTGGAGTGGAGGAGGAGAGAGGAGTCATGGTGCGGACAACGTGGAATGAAGGATGTGTGATGATGGTTGAAGGATGATCGATGGAGAGGGCATAATGAGGAGCCGAATCCGATCTCTGAATGGGAGGAGCAGAGAGCTCTGATACCAAATGGAGCAACCGAATCCAATTGTCCGTTAGTTGAATCCGACTATCATTGTAATAATGAATATGAATAATAATAATATATTGGATGATGGATCAAATGTACAACAAGCTTGCCTTTTATACGGCTTGATCCAACATAGTGAAGGGTTACACCCTTTCACTACTAACCTAATAGTCTAATTAATATTGTATTTTATATTTGTTATAGCACCAGTTTTGAGTCTATCATCAGTTGGGTTCTATTTTTTGACCTTATCTTGATTCGGATGGCTTCTTTTGAAATTACATGGAGAATCTGTTAATGTCTCCTACATTGTATATTTGTGTCATTACTCTCTTTGTGTCAAAAAGCTTCATAAGTCACTTTTCTGTCGTGTTCACTGTTCAAGGATAAAACCTTTGTTGGTCGTTTTGTAGTTTCCTTGACCTTTTGGTTTGGCCACTACCTAGTATCAGTTCATTACACCAAATCTTCATCGATCCTTGTTGCAAATTTTTGCACTAGTTCCAGATCCAATCAGTCTTTCATTTACCTCATGTTGGATGATGGAGGATGCCTTAATGCCTTCCTTCCAATGGATCTCTTCCTATCAATGTGTTGTCAATATTTTTTGTCATGAGGTCATGTTGGCTGGATTTTCTGACTTGGCCAACTTAAGGAGATTAATCCCACACAAGTTGTTTAATGCAACTTCCAGTGTGTTTGAAATGACAAAATCTCACAGGTTTTGGTCTTGATACCAACTGAATTTATTCTCTTAAGGAGAACTTAAAAATTCAGTAAAAATTTATATTAATTCTTTTACTGCTTAAAATAAACCCTAGAGTTAGTTTCCTAAGTCTAAGTTATCCTAATATGCTTTCTTAAGGAAAGTCTCCAATCGTAGGGTTTTGTTTTAAATATTTTAACCCAAAAAAAAACTATTTTAAATTTTATCAAACTAATCTAATTCTATTTAACAACTATTGAAATAAACTAAACTAAGAAATAAAAAACCAACTAGTTATCATATCTCAGTTGAGAGAAACTTGGAAAACTAAATTAATTATCAATTAATGATTCAAATAAACAAAGAGATAGACAATAAAAATTCAAATGAAAATATTTAAATCACTATCATAAAATCACTTTGTTGAATATGCACAACAATAGAAAATTGAAATAGATAACTACTTTTAATTTATTTTGTGATGCTCTATTAATTAATAACTAATATTCAATACTAAATATTTGAATAACAAGATGATATTTATTCATGAAAACATTGTAGAAAATACAAATGAAATAAAAAATAAATATGAAAGGTTTATATTACCAAATTTCAATTATCAATACAAATATTGATTAACCAAATTCAATAGTATTCTCAATCAAACATCAATATTGTGCAAACAGAGTATAATTTCAGATGATACATACAACCATATCACAGTACAATTGCATAAAATATATGGTGAGAAAACAATATAGAGAAATATATATATTAAGTTTTCAAAAGAGTAACAAGCAGTGATACTAGTTTGAGAACTCTAGTCACAATCCTCCATGAAGGTAAAACTTCATTAAAGAAATTAAAACCAGACACTATAATTATATTTCTAATAAGTCTTTTCCTTCTATACTCCATCCACCCCTTCTACATCGAGCTTACTAGCTTATATAATAAGACTAGTAACTCCTTCCAGTTTCTATGTAACAAACATTCTAAAAATATCCCTTCAGTTTCTAACAACCACTACATAATAAAGAAATTTTTATTATTATCCCTATTCAGTTGCATTGAATTTCTTTCAAGAAGGCACCTGGCAAATACATTTATCCTATGAAACAAAAATGTCAATTAAATGACTGGCCTATATTATCTTCTGCTTAGATAAATCGACCTATGACGTGGCTATCTTTAGTATCCAATTCTTCCAAAAGCACTAGCGAATGCCAACGACGAGCAAAAATAGTCTTCATTCTTTATAGCATGTCAAAAATATGTACACCTGTAACAAAAATTAATTTCTCATAAAAATCATGATAACAGAAAATAAAATAAAATAATACGAATTAAAAGCATACCTGCAAAATCTACGATTTTGTAGGTGTGCTAATTAAAACATTTTATTACCTGTCAAAATTGAAATTAATATAACTAAAAATAGACTAAGTCATTGCTATCTGTAACTTGATTGCTTTCCTGGCTTTTGACAGCTTAGCCCTAAGTTTCAAGATTTTTTCTTCATGGACTCTTTCATCTTTCAGTAATTTTTCATGAGTTGCAGCTAACAATTTCTTTTCTGCCATGTATTTGTATTTCTTGGCTTTCATTTGTTGCCATCGGTCTACCCACATTAGCAATTCATTTTTTTTCTGTTGTAACTCTGCTTTCAACCTATCACGAGCTTCTTTAATGTCCTTTAACTGATCAGCCTTATGTTGTTTCAAAAGCTTAATTGACTACTTCGCTACTTTTAAAGTCTCTGCTAGAGAATCTTCATCATTTAATGGTGAATCAAATCGAGCTTCATGTTCATATTGTGCTGGTAATGGTGAATTGTCTTTCACGAGCCTCTTAGGAGAAACCACCACATCGTTGTGACTATTACTCTGTTCATGTTCAAAGTCATTGATTGGGGTTTCACGAGGAGGAGATTCATCCTTGTTATCACTATTATCTTCAACAACAATGGGTTCACTACTTTGTTCTATGGTTCTTGGAACTGAAAGACTAATCATACTCCTAGTAAGCCTTCGATTAAATGTCTCAGATTTTCTCATGCTCGGCTCAAGAGTTTTATTGTCACCTTCCAGATTTTTCCCTTTTACCTCATGCTTCTTTCTCTCCTCCATTACCTTAGAATATAAATCACCTGTCAATTTAGCAGGGTGAGTCTGAACAACCATTTTACTTCCCTCTTCCACTTCATTTTCTCTCTTGGATTGTTCAGGAGGGTTCGAAGTATAAGATTTCTCATTTTCAACTATTAGACAAAGCTTATCCAGCCCCTCATGATCAGTTATATGATCGATCTCTTCTTTTACTTCTCCCTCACAAGGCCTTCTTTGTTTTGCACGAGTCTTAGGTAAGTAGGTAGGCCAAAATTGGGTTAACCTGAACTAATTTTCTTTCAAGAATTCATCCCATGTTTTTCCTACTGTAACTAACTGATACTGAAATAACATTTTGATCAGGCTGTGATGGAAAATACTACGGTCTTGATTACCATTGGTACATACGCTGAACCATAACATCCATTTTATGCAAACTATGAAGTAGAAAGTAGGGAAGATTTAATTTCAAACCCTTAAGAGCCATTAAAATTCTCAGATGATATAATTGGAGATTCGAATAACGACCATCACAAGAGATGTACCTGGAAATGACTTCAAAAGGAGCATGCCGTTGATTCCTCAAATATTTTACAAGAAAACTGAATTTAAGGTGTGCATCTTCTTTTGACAATGGAAGAAGGAACTGCTTAAACTTTTGCTTGTCAATTCGTGACCCTTTGAACCAGCGTTCACCAGTCTGAGGCAGCTTCATAGCTTTCGCAACAAATTCTTCATCTATGACTAGCTGTAAATCACCTATCTGAGCAACATTTCCATCAAAAGACAATGCAAATTGTCTGGTAAATTCCTCGTTGTGTTCACTGAAACCCCAAAAGAAGAGTTTCCAATTAATTTTCTCAAATAGGGCAAGAACTTCAGGGTCGGCTTCTAGCATTTCTGGACCAAAAAGCTCAAAGCAACTTAAGGGAGCCATCTGTTCAACTATCAGTTCTTTCTGTGACAAAGGATTGAAAGGGGTTGTAAAGACTGAAGGAATAAGGATACGTGAATACATAGACATTTTATGAACCTTCACACGATTCTAGAGGAGATAATGAGTAACCCTAGACTGGTTCCTACGCGTGAGAACTTCATCATCAAACCACCGCAGGTATTCATCAAACAAATTGATGTGATCTGAAATCATTAAGTGATATTCGAAATCAAATAAATTCATGAATGTAAAATGACTATCAGATAAGATGGTGTTAATATGAACACATCTGACTAAGGTAATCATCACATATTAAAATCCTTTTGAACAGGTGTCCTCAAACCAACAATTCGTATCTTATACCATAAACACGACTGTCAACATTAACAGGAAAGGATTATATGTGGAAGGTAATCATGCTATTGAACCAAGTGATGTAAAGTTGTCATTACAAGCAATGATGTCTCCTAGGGTTTCGTAAATCCAACCAAGTACCAAGATCAACTTTGGAAAATAATTTAAATGCTCAAAACCATATTTATGCATGTAATCGATTCAAGGAGCAAATAATATAGTTTTGAATGAACTCATAGAATCCAAATCATCATATGACCTATTGCAAAGTATGATTGGATGAAAAATTTATTAAACACTAAACACTAGATCAAAAATCAATTATTATAATTATAATACAATGGACATTAGAAAATGATATATAAAAACATAATTTAGCTATTTTGGGAAATACATATACACTTTCTACAATTTGTTAAAATGACATAGTATTAAAAGATAAAGTTTTATGTAAAAATATATTATTAGGGTTAAAATAAAATATTTCAATTAATTCATCAACCCTAATCATATAAATTACAACTAATAATGAATACTTTGTCCAAAAGAAATTAATAAAACCAAATTGTGACAAGTTAAAAATACGTTTTCATTTCAATTCAAAGAACTATTTAGTAGACTATAATTTAAATGTCTTGAATCAATATATAATCAAATGTATTGATAATAATAAAAATTATATATAATTACAAGATTTAACAGCTGCTAATTTATTAAATTTATGAAAGTGTTTCCTAAATTACTAATATAACCCTTAACTCTTTTTAATTTGAGAGTAACTTCAGAATCTGAGTGGGTTATTTCTCCTTGTTGGCGTGTTGGCAGGCAACAACCCTCTCAATTTGTTCTCCTTTGCTGAATAAAATGATGAGTTCTCTTCCATGATTTATCACAAAAAAATATATAAGAGTGCCTTCAAAATCTTAAAAAAAATAAGTTTTGACCTGATTTTAAATTAAAGTTATTCCATTATTTTGTTATTTGCAAAAATAACACGTAAGACGAAACAAAAGTTACGAAAAGGTCAAACTTTTGTTTTTATCCTTTCAAAATGTAGACCCGTCAACTAAAAACACCACCAAATAAACCAAGATTATTGTATAAAAGATTTTCACAAAACTTGTAATAAACCAAGTAATGTGAAAATATATTTATTTAACGTAATCATTCTAAAAGTAAATAGGTGGCAAAATACTTTTTAAACATAAGAGAACCATCGTTTATGACCTTTGTTTTTAAAATGTTTTAAATTTTGATTTCTTTAAAACAAATTTGTAAATTAAGGTCTAGTTTCGAATCTCAACCAAGAATCACTACTTTCAATTTAGAAAATGATAAACACTTGTTTACTCTCAAGGAAACTTCATTCTTGGATTGTATTTTATATTAAACAAATATTTGAAATAAATTAAAGTGGGGGAAGAAATGAAATAAATCTTGTTGTAAACATTAATATCACAACTTCACTATAAAATTAAAAGATTTAATAAGTGAATTCAAATTTCAAAATATAACTTCTCCTTCTAATATATATATATACTCTCATATCTTAATAATGAAATTACATAAATAGAAAATAAATAAATAATTCTATAATGTTTATAATATATTAATTTGAGCATAATTTAAAAAATAGGGAGAAAAATATGTATAGATTTATCAGAGAAAACAAGTGTTGTTAAAAGTTTTGCAAACCAAAGCATGTTCTGACTTTAGAAAAACTTAACAAAGGCATCCAAACATCTTTAAGCATCGAAAAGTCCAAAGGGATTCAAGTGACTAAAATTGGTAAGAAGAATGAAATATCCAAAGAAGAAACTCAAGAATACCACCTACCGAAGTAAGGAAGATAAGATAAAGGAAAATCAAAAGTAAATATTTACAAAATTCTAATGGGGTCCCCTTTGATTTTGTAAAAAATCAAGAAGAGTTGTTGGGGTGCCAACAAATGGCGACATACCTGGGCGAACCAGTTATCTATACTCATCTTATTTCAAATAATTGAGTAAGACATAGTCTAATACTTACTTAGAGAAATCAGAAAATCTCAATCTGATAAAAACCAACATGTAATGATATTCATATCTGCAAATATTTTTAGAATTATCCTCATTCATGTCAACAAAAGTAAAATCCAAACTAAAAGATTATCTCATTAAATAAAAGTACTCCAATAATGATAATACAAATCACCAGTTATAAAAATGTAGCCACTTATTTCTCTAAAGAATTTCAAAATCTGTTCTAGCTTTTATTATTATTATTATTATTAAACAAAATCAGATAAAAGAAGGAATCGGTGTCCTAGTTTGGTAACCAATAGACAGTGTCATTCACAATCATTATCAAAAAATGAATCAGTTGGCTCATTACTGAGACCCCTTAACTCTTGATCCAATAACCAAGATCCATTACCATATTTCTTGGTAATGTCACACCGGTAAATTCTCATGATCCTGATCGGACCGACTCATTACTCAGACCTTCCGTTCCCTATTTCATCTAATTTATTAATGGAACAGACAGAAAAATCCTTTAGATAGTAAGTAAACTTCAAAGGATGACTGATAATTCGAACTAATAAAAAAATTTAGAGTACTAAGTTTTAAAGAGATAACTAATTAGTTCTCTTTATAAAGAACAAATTATAGAGGATTAAACCTAATCATACTTACAAATATTATAATAATATAAGAGGTCCATTTCATATTTAAGAAGATCTGATTAGTCTAAACAAATTGAAAGACTAAACTTTATCACAACTATTCAAAACAAATGAATAAACTGAAATTCAACCGCAAAGGTTTATTTATATACAAACACATCCTTTCTTAGAAAACAAGCAAACTAGTCCAAAGCAAATCATAGCAAACTTGCAAAAAATAAAACCAATCAAAGCAGGAAATCTAAAATGGATATATGCAAATGCAAAAATGAAAACTTAGCCCTAAATAAATTAACTTCTTACATGGAGAAAAATGTAATAGCTATATCACAAATGAAATGAAAAAAGAGAATTAGTTTCTACAAGATGAAAAATATGTCTCCCTCTTTTTTCTTTAAATTATAATTTGCGACATAAGGATTTGTTAAAAATAAGCAAGATGTTTAATAAGTTAGGCCCTCTTATTAATAAGTAAAATAAAACAAACTAAAAATTAACAAATTTAAACTAAATCGTAATTACATATGCAGTTACAACTCAAAAGACTTTGGTATTGATGTGCAAAACATTCTTCGTTTTCTCAAAAGTTCTTGCTTATGATCATAAGAATGTATAAAACATTTTCCCAATTAAGTCGAAAAAGTAAAATATATATGACTTAAAAAGAAAATTTTAAACAAATATAATTATAAGCTAGAGGGTAAAAGGTAAAGAAAACATCCTTGAATGCATCGACAAGTGTCACCTCTTGAAATGAGCATCATCTTCATAACTGCATTTATTCAAAACAAAACAAGAAAGGGTAAAAATGAAGAAAACTAATCTAAACCTAAGCCTAACTATGTACAAAAGAAATCAATTGTAATGAAAATAAAGTAAAATGAAATAGCCAATGAAGCCATCGAAGCATTTTCATTACTGTAAGAAAACCATCACTTTCAATCAGTAAAAGAAAATGATATGTTAGTAATAGAAAATTAGATGCATCGTGATTACCACTAAAATATTTACTTGTATATACAGAAAATAAAGTCTTACCATTGAATGGAAACTTCTTGAGGTAAGAAGCCCCAAGTCGAGTCTGCAACTCTATCATGAAAAATATGAACATATAAATTTATAGGTGAGTGATCAATGTCAATAAAATTGCGTGATTGAGAAATTGTACAAGATGAATGAGGATATTTAGTAATCATTGGTTGAAACTAAAGTAAATGATTAGAATCTAATGAGGTATCGTCCCATATTGTCTTAGACACGCCTTCATCAAATGATTGGGAATCATGACTAGTTTTAATGAAAAAATTAGTTTCAACAAACTCATTATTTAATAAAGGAGATCCTTCATTTATTGTGAGAGGCGATGACTCAATAAGAGGCGTTTCTAAAAGTATATGACCCTCATCTTTGTATTTACCAAGAGATTCATAAGAATAATGTTTTTTATCTTCATCCCTAAAACATAATTTATACCCATGAAAAGTTTGTGCATGAGGATGAAATTATAACAGATGTGAAAGATTATCCTAAGAAGTACAATTATTAAATAAATTAGGGTATAATGAAAAACAGGTGGACAAAGAAAGAAACTTAAAAGTATCTGTTGATAACGAATTTTCTTTTAAAGAAAAGTTTTCTTCTATTTGAGTATTTGCATTTGATTTCAAATGTTCATTAATTTATTCTCCTAAAATCATATCAATATCCTTTACTAAAAAATATGAACTTGATAGATTATCTTGTTCATTACAAATAGGTCGAGGTGTAAATGAAACACAAGGCCCAGCAGAAAAATGAGAATCAGGGATGGAATCCCTTAAAATGATAGCTTGGTCTTGTTTAATTAGTGTAGGAGAAGATTTTTTAATATACATTTCAGATTTGGTCTCTTTCTCTTCTAAAATAGTCATAACATCTTGATGTGAATGACAACTTTCCTCGTTTAGTCATAGAGTTTTATTCTCATTAAGAAAATATAAAGACGAATTAGCATTATCAGAAGGGACAACAACATTCTCTAATACATTGTATTCCTTCTGATTAAGTGAGGTGAAAAAAGTTGGACAATATTGTTGATTTATAACTTCTGAACTTTGATTAGAATCAATCGAAATGTCGTTATGTGAAGAAAATCAATTTTTATCTGATTGATCTAATTCATTTGAAAAAGACATAACCTGATGGAACAATTGAAAAATAGAAGAGACAAGTTTCAAAGCAAAACTATAACAAAGATTAAAAAAACGCATAGTCCTCATATGGTTCATCGAATTCTCTTTTAAGATTTAATAATTCTACAAACAATTTCTCATAATCAGGATTGTTAAAAGCATAAATAAACTCACCTAAAATATGTTGTAAAGAATGTTGAGATGGCAAAGTTTCAAACCATTTTCAAACTCGGCCTTTGAAAGTCAAAGCAAATGATCTGCTAATGATTGCTTCATCGATAACATGATTAGTAAGGCAATTTTGCAAAAATTGAGAAACATGATCAATTGCAGAAATTTCACTTTCACAATCAAATTTTTTTTTTGACAAGTGATAAACTATCTTAGATAGAGTAGAATTATTACTTTTTGAGACATGACACCTAATAGGGATTTGGGTTGAATCCATGAAAGATAAATAACGCTAATAAAATGATTCATAAAATAGTTAGCTTGTCGTCTAACTAGCCATTGAGCACACATGTGACCACTAAAAGAATAAAATTATAAAACTAAAATACAAGAGCTAGAGGCTAAATGATTATTGAAATAATTGAAAAATAAAACCATTTGTTTTACCTCGGCCCTCCTTCTAGCGCCATTTGTTGGCTAGATTTTCTGTCCTGAGGCCAACAAAGAGAGATAACCCACTCAGATTAATTAAAACAACTCCTTGAATGTTTGCATTAGCTACCTCTCACAAGAACAAAGGCACTGCTACCTTATGAGTTTTCTCTCAATAAGAGAGTCTCTTAATCTAGTGATCTGTATTCCTAAAAATGCAATTAAAACCTAAGATGCAATCTAACTTAATATATGAGGAAATTTTAAAATAGCTGAAACACAGTTTTTAGGAGCTACTAATTTTTCATTTACAGAGAATTTAGCAGATATTAAATTTTTGTTTCAGCTATTTTAAAATTTCCTCATAGATTAAGTTAGATTGCATCTTAGGTTTTAAATACATTTCTAGGAATACAAATCACTAGATTAAGAGACTCTCTTATTGAGAGAAAAGTCATAAGGTAGCAGGGCCTTTTTTCCTGCGAGAGGTAGCTAATGCAAACATTCAAGGAGTTGTTTTCAACAAACTGAGTGGGTTATTTATCTCTCCTTGTTGGCCTCAGGACATAAAATCCAGCCAACACGACATCAACACCTCTTGTTGTGGGAATTAGATTTAAAGTTTATGACAGTACCTTAGGGATTGATTTCATTAGTGGGAATTTCCCTCGCTATTGGGTAGTGGGAATACCCTAATGTATCCTACATGATGGATTCTTCAGGTGTTCAAATTCAAGACCATTTATTCACACTTGCTAGAATGTACTAGGTACCTTGGAGACCATTTTCATTAATTATGGTTTCACTCACATTTGTTCACGCTTATCATCAATGACTGGTAATCAAACGGTTTCCTCCATGTTCAACTTTAGCTCCTTTATTTGCATGGTTAGGATTCATACCTTTGGGCAGTTTGGATTGAAGAGCTTAGGCCGATAGTACCATCGTCATATTTTCTATTGCTCGGGTTGCGCAAGACCTTGTCACACTTCATATGAAATTTTCTAAGACATGGATCCACCTTCTATTCTTGTGGCTGTGATTGATTATTGAGCATGGATCCACCTTGTTCATTTGTGGCCAATACTCCTTAGATTTGATATGGCGCCTTTTTGCAAATTGTGCGGCCAAGATATTTACATCAGTTATACACATGTTGGAACCTCCTGTATATTTATGGTGATCATTTGTATATAGACATGTATGTCCCAGAGATTAGTTTTGTCTGACATGTATCTCTCTTTCAGGTACTTTCATTCGAGCCTACGATATTGGATTCTTCGTCTCATCGACTTCTCATCTCAGTTGTTTCCTTTTTATAACGTATTTCGACTATTGTCTTCCCCTCTAACCTCATACATTAGCGGGAATCTGTTATATACTAAAATGACACATCTATGCATGTGACAACTTTTACATGTTTTCGTCGCCTGATGACACTTCATGAAAAGTCGTTGTCAGTCACTAAAACAACACCTTGATTGGAGGAGCCATATCTAGAGTTATACAACTCTGTTTAATCTCTTCTCTAGACCATTGGAAAGCTATTAGAACAAAGAAAAACTTTCTAGAACACACCAACCCATGGAAATTCTTGCAAATACCCTAAGAATAAACTTTTTTGACATACTCGCGAGTCTTCCTAGTAAAACCTGCGAGTTTACCCTGGTTACTCGCCCATTTTGTGAAGCAAGCCTGTGAGTATGTCCTGTNATAAGAGAGGGAGAGGGGTCGATGAAAGGGGACTTGGCCTTTGCATTGTTATGCTAGATAAATTGGGACTCTCATCCCCCCTGCCTTTTCCCTATATGACATCTTCCTATGTTGCAGACCTTGGAGACTGATATTCTTGGAGAAGAGAAGTAGGAGATCCAGATCAAAGGTTTCACAAGGTGCCTTGCATGAGGAGAAGGTAAAATTTGTAATTCTTCCATTATAAATAAAGATTTTATGTTCTTCCCTTTCCAAATAAGTATGTGATACATGTTGTATCTCTGTTTGTGATCATATGTTGAGTTTAATTAGATTCGGGTTTCAGATTATTTTGATTATCATTCCTTTACATGTGGTCCAATTGGTTTGAGCAAGGTTGAATCTTGTTTTGCAGGTCTATTGGATTGAGGAGCAAGAGGAGGGATAAAGGAAATCTTGGATCAGACTTCAATGAATAAGGTATGAACCATCCTTACCTTTGAATCTTGCTGATATTTTCTTGCAGAACTTCATACACCTTTCTTTACACCCCTAGTATGTTGGTGGCCTCTTAATCCCCAGCCATAGGAACACTTTTCCTAACAATAGGAAGTGCGCCCCTCCTAGGCGCATATTTTAGCACCAAGATCAAATTTTTTCAGTGGGAAGATTCTTCAGAAATTCAATCTCTATTTTGGTTTAGAACCAGAAAACCAGAAAACCAAAAGTTCAGAAACATAACAAAAAACTATAGTCTAGAATCTTGCAAGTCCAGTTTCAAGGGTTAGAATTTGGATTCTTCATAAACTGGTTGTACCAGCATACTCTCCTCAGTCAAGCACACCTTTTGTTAAGTACATTTTTCATTTATGAGAAACTTCCATTTTTGTCATTTTATGATCTCCAGGACAAGATGTCTCCAAGCACTAACCTTGATGACAAGTTGGAAGGCATAGAAAACTTATGTGCTTTGAAATACATAATAGGGATCATTCTAGAAGATAATTATCTTGCAATGTTCATTAAGGAAGTTGTGTCGGATCCCAAAGAAGATGAAGCAAAGGAAAAGTACAAGAAATACATGATTATATCCAAGAGGATCATAGAAGTTTCTATCAAGGATCACTTGATTCCTCAAGTATCCTCCATGGATACACCTAAAGAGATGTTTGTGTTGATGTATTTGTAACTTCGGAATGTATTCACTTGTATATTTGATATATTGTATTTCATTGGTCCTCGATGTTCCTATCGGGAGAATCATTAATGTAATCAAGTCATGTAAAGTCATAGAGGTTAACCCTCCTTGTTGATCAGGGGTCAAAGTCCCCATAGTTGTGGGGCACTAGGGTTATTAAACTCTCCTAGAGAATTCGACCATGGTAAGTAATTGTCAAGACAGAAACTAGTATAAATAGAGAATGAGCCTCTCTACACACTCAACCAGCTATAGCGGATAGGTGAGAGAGGAGAAGCTCGCTCAAGTGAGAGAGAGAACAATTGTTGGAGATCATCTTTTTGTCTTTGGGTATTACTGCTTCCATTCGAGCTCATTCTATCTCTGAGGAATTTGCGGGGTTTTCTCTTTTATGGTTTCCCCGAGGAAAATCTTTGTGTCTATTGTCTCTTGTGATTGATTGTTGTGCATGTTATTCTCTCATATAAAATCCTAAGATCATATTGCTTAAATGATACAAATCTAACATGGTATCAAAGCTAACCTGGGAAGAAGACACTGTGCAGTTACAGAAGCTAGGGCTTCTTACTTTTTTGGTCTCTCTACACAGATCATCAGCAAAATGAGGTTATACTAACTCTCCATTGAAGGGTGCATCTTTCTGTCGAAGCAGAATTTCATTCCAGGCATTTTCAAATTTTGACCTATCACTACTACGGGAAATTAGGGATTTTCAAAGAAGTGGAATTTTTTAGTGAGCCCAGCATAGGATTTCTCTCCTCCTCAAAATCGAAATTTAGAGACCAAGATCGAAATTTTTGGTTGGGTAAATCTTCGGGAAAGTCAAACCCTAATTTGACCCCAAACGTGAAAAACCCTAAAATACTAAAACTGGTAGTTTTGGTACATTCGCTATATATTGATATTGAAGAAGGATCTGGAGCCGAAACTTTTACAGGATGAACATAAATTCTTGATGTACCCTATGTAAAAATTTTAGCCTCACATTTGCTATATTCTAGGAGATATGATTCCTCCAAATCAGGGTTCCAGCCTCTCCGAGGAATCATCCCTCAACAAGACACCTAGGGATAATTGCTATATCTCAGGCTACGCAGGTCCAAATGAAATTTTTCATGTTGTTCCAGATAGGGCACAGACTTTACTTTCTATGGTAAAAGTTTTAGACCCCGAAGATGAAACACTGACACGTGGAAGTCTGTACAATTTTGTTGTGCTGAACAGTCCTGAAATAAGTCACCTTGGGAAAAATATCCTAAGTCCCAATTGGTGAAACCAATTATGATAAAAACTATGGTGTTGGAAATAGGACATATGAGGCTATCTCAGTGTGAAGTTTCAGACACAGAGGAGCAGCAATTTCAAATATATTGCAGAAACAATATCAGGCAGTTCTGTAGAAGAAATTATAGAAAACTAGGGCATTAGATATTTTGCAGTTCTAATCGCATTTTTGGGAAAATGAGTATGCTGCTCAGCTCGCCTTTAGGAGGAACATATTTGTATCCAATCAGATAAAAAATATTCCAAGTTTTTAAAATTAGGGTTTCTCTGACAAACCCTAGATCAGCCAGATCTAGAACCAGGACAGACACCTCAAATCGGTAAGATCTAATCTTTTGCTATTTACATTTGAGGTTCTCATTTAAAAATGACATATCACACCAGCTTGATGATAAGCTTGGTGAAGCTGAAAAATTACGAGCATGGAAGTATAGGATTTCACAGGTTCTTTAAGGAAATGAATTGGACACCTACATAAGTGGAGAGGTTCCAGTTCCAAAGGGAGATGAGGCCAAAGCCTTACACAAGAAGATCTTAGTCAAGGACAAGAGGATCATTGTTGATTCAATCAAGGATCACCTTATACCACAAGTGTATTCCCTGAAGACACCTATTGCAGCTGCAACTATTTCCCAAATTTTTTAAAATTTTGGACCCTCCTTTTAAATTTTATCTTGCCTAGATTTGTTTTGGATTGCTAAAATTTGTTGTTCCTTTGCTACATTTTGGATCTTTTGAGGTTGAATTGAGATAAATTGTTTACCATTTTCAGAAGTGAATGACTATCTTTTGATTGACTTGAACTTGAAGTTTTTATTTGTCGATAATTTCCTCTTCCACTGTCGGAATTCATTTGAACAATCAACCGGGGCCGTAGTTCTCTACACAGCCGTCGTTGCGAAAGCTAAACGATGAATGTTCCGACGGTTAGCTCTTATATTTTTCGATGTCGTGGTTTTATTGTTTAACTTTTGACTTTGCGATATTTTTTCTTTTCTCTCTCGGAATAGTTTATGACTTTAATCGAAAGTTGTAGTCCTTACGTCGTCTGCCGTTGCGGCTCCTCAGCAGACTAACCATTCGATGTATAGTTGTTCCGTTTGCCGATGATTTGTTCCGATATTCGTCGACGTTTTATTTTTCCGCAGAGCCCTTAGGCTGTATGGCTCCCGCCGTTGCGGCTGCGCAGTACACTATTGCTCCGATGTTTTAGTTGGTTCATCTACCGATACCTTACTAGTTAGTGGCTCCATTATCCGATGCGTGACTACGGCGGCACTTAGTGTTTTTTTCTCACTGACATTGTGGAGACCAGAGTCTATTCATCGCTCATCGTTGTGGCTCCTTGACTAACTAATCGTCCAATCCTTAGTTAGTCCACTTGCCGATGAAGTTTTTACCGCCGACATTTTTTCACCGAAGTCTATATATAGGATGGGGTTATTATTTTATTATTTACCCTTGTGAACTTGTGTTTGCTGTCCCTATCGAGTCGAACTGTGCATCCATGCTTAGCTGTCAGGATTTCGTGTGTTTGGGGTGCTGCCGTGGAAGTGTTGGACCATCCCGTCGACTGTAACTCATTTTCCAGGTAGGCCAACCATAGTTTTTCCTTCCTCTGATTTTATGAGTTGTTTTTGGGAACTAGGGTCTTTCACTGGTTGGGTTTTCCCTTCGTGGTGTGGTTAGATGTCTACATTGAATTTATATGATTACGGCGTGAAGTATTGGTCAATTTCACAGCATTTACGGTGGGGGGGTTTTGTTTTCTTGAGCCTATTTTCAAGCCGTTATGAAAACTCGATCCCGATCCGAAGGTTTAGGAGGTTGGTGCAGACAGGCGTTACACTATCTGCACCATTTTTTGTGGGGTTGCTTATGGCCATCTAGAGAGGGAATTTTCAGTTCTTTTTCTGTCGTGGGTTTACCCTATTTTTCTGGGAGGCCGAAGGGTTTGATTTTCATGTTTTTGATTACTAGATTGGTGGTTCATGTTATGCAAAGGATTTGAATGCATTTCAGTTTAAAGGATGTATTTTATATCATGGTCATGTTTTAGTTGCAGACGGAATTAGAATTTTTCATACCTAGCTTGCAGAAGTTCTTCTTGCTTGTTATCTTCTATTATGCATTTTTTGATAGTTTATTTGTTGAGAATGCATATGGAAGAGGTAAATGTTGTTATATAGTTTTTCTTCATTCTTAGAACACTAACTATAAGCTCCAATAGCCTAAGAACATGTTTGGTCTATGACAGGGCAGCTTCTTCAAAGGAGATATGTCTAAAAGACAAAAGAAAAAGGCTCATGTTGCTGAGGGAGAACTAGATGTGGAAGTCATTACTAAGGTGGAATATATCTATGAATACACTAGAGCTACCATCGGGGTAGATCCAGACTACAAATGGGGTGAGATATATCGAATGATTTCGAATCAGGATGTGCCTGATGCTGGATTCGAAGAGTTGACCATATATGCCAACATCGAGAAGTCAACTCTTATGAAGGTAGCCACAAGACCTGAGTTGTTCCCATGCTTAGAGGTGATCAGTTGGATTCTTCCTAAGGCCGATGTGACCACCATGATCTTAGAAAACACTGCCAAACAAGGTTGTGTTGCATACAGTCCTGGTTATGTCTCACTGGCATATCATCTACCTCCTGCTCAAGTATACTTGACTGAAAATTGGCTAAAGGAGATAAATTTGGACCTGGTTGAAATAGTGAAGAGGATGATGATACCTGGGAAGACCTTTCGAACCAGGCCATCAAGAGAGTATGATACAACTACTCTCCGGACTCCTTACAGGTTTATAGCACCGATGCTAAATAGAGTGTTTGGGAGAGCTCATGGTAAAAGTTTCAAGTTGGGATGGATTCCCATTATTTTCTATGTGGCCACTCAGGTGATTGTATTCAACTGGGCAAACATTGTGTCCAACAGCCTCCCAGCTTGCATATCTTCAACTTTGGGAGGGGTGTCCTAGAAGAAGTATGAGTTCTATATGAGCTCCATCTTAGTGGACTGTATATTATGTACCCAGCCATTTCCAACCTTAAGGTGCAATTAGGACAGGGATAGAACCCATGTGTACACTGCATACAAACTATTTTGGGCACACAAATATTCTAGTCACTATAAGGAGATATGTGAACATTTATTATGCCTTTGTATACTTTAATCTTCCTGACAGAATGTAACTGTATGTCTGAGGAGGCATTCAAAGTCATTGAGGAACATGGGAGTTATTATTTGAATGAAGAGGGGATGTACATTAGAATTATGGTTTCTCTAGGGCACCTTCTCTACTACCCCAGTATGCCACTAATTATGTGGTACATAAAGAAGTAGTTAGGCAGGTGTATCTTGATGGTGTCAGAATATTTTTGTTTGAACATAATAAGGCAGCCTACCCTACTATCCCTTTTGGGATAGGGAATTATAAGTTCACAAATATTAAACGAGCTACTGAATTTGTATAGGAATTGGAGCAGTTTCATTTTGGGGAGATGAGCTTCCACATGAATGACTCCCAAAAGAAGGTTGTAGAGCATTGCAAAGAAGCAAATGCTCATTTTGAATATGCAAATTTCTGGGACAAGGATGAAGAAGTCTTTAGGAATGCAAGGAACATGACTGCATTGAAGAGAATATTTAAACAAAAGAACACCAGTGTGGGCGGTAAGGGAAAAACTACACAGAAGAAAGCTGAAGAAGAAGAAGCTAAAAAGAGAGAAGAGGATGCTAGGAGACTAGCACAGGAGGCAGAAAGTTGGCTTAAGAATGAAGAAAAAGAAAGAAATAAAGTTGCAGAAGAAGCAGCAAAGAAAGAAGAAGCAACAAAGAAGGAAGAAGAAGAAAAGAAAAAGAAGGAAGAAGAAGAAGGAAGATGAAGAGATGAGGAAAAAAAAAAAGGAAAGTGAAGGTCTAAGATTAGCATGAGCTAAGAAAGACCAGCAAACTACTGAACTGACAGATGCACAAAGGGCACATGATCACACAGATCAAGAGCATCAGGATAATCCTAACCCTCAGGAGTCTGTTGCAACTTCTAGAAGCACCCAAGAACAGGTTGTTTTTTCTGGATTGAATCTAATACCTTTTATACAAAAGGAAGAAGAATAGGTCCTTGATTTCAGCACCATCTTCTATGACAAAGAGAAGAAGAGGATTGTCAAGAGAACTGAGAAAAAAGTCAAAACAGGAGGACAATCGGGTATGATGATTACTGATAAAACTTTGGTGCATGGGAGAGATGCAGATCCACAACTGACGTCCATAGCTGGGGTGGCATTAATCCTGGCCACTGAAGACAATGTGGATAAACTTATGACAGACCTTGAGCAATCAAGGAAAAATGTAGCGCAATTAAAGGACACTCTAAAAAAGTGTAATGTCCCGGTTTTGACCCCGTTTGCATTAAAATATACATGATGTATATTTTGTAATTAATCATGGTGTGGAGCTAAAGGCAAAAGCCCACCATCAATTTGGTTGTGTATGTTTCGGCAAGAGGGGCCGTTGCCGATGGTATATCGTGCTATTCGACACATTATAATGTTGGCATCATGTAAATACGCACATCAATTTAATTAAACCTACAGCCAGCTACGACGGTGCAACGTTAAATGAAAAGGGCATGATTCCAAAGGATAAGGGGGGGGTTGTCTAAATCGTGGGGGCCATTGGGAGTTAGCCATGCGTCACCACCACCCCTGCTGTTTTGTTGTTAGTTGGGGAAGCAGTTTGCTGACAGAAAGACCATGCCTGCTTCCACTCTCCACGATGTGCGGATGGTCTGCCCACTAACCAGATCATGAGTCTGTTCACCTCCTCTCACGTGGGCTGAGTTAAAAGGTTCCACGTTCCTTTGTTTGGGGGTTCACCATTCCTTTCACACACCGCCCTGTTAATGGAGGAAAACATTCTTCCTCTTGTTCAGACATAAAGTCTATGTTTCGACAACTCCATTGTCATACTGTAAAACATTGCCGTGATTATCCACTATGGGATGTTTTTCGTGGTTTTCTGAGTGATATGTCTTCCTCCCGATCACGCATAGATTCAACGTTTTGCCTCCACCATTGCTGGACTGTTAAGAATAATTGTGGTTTTCTTTTGTTGTTGGTGGACTGTTGTTTTCCATATTTGTTGGCCGCGTCCTTTCCCCTCATGCACAGATTGATGGAGAATCGGTTCTTTCCCGATCCTTGTCTGTGTAGTTTTCTTCAGCGATTGCATTGATGAATTATGTGTTGTGGGCTCTTGGATGTTGGACGATTGCTGATTTCCACATCCGTTGGATGAGTTTTCCCTTGTCTACGCTGGGAGTTTTGCTTCTTGCCCAACTGTGGACTATGTAAGGTTCTTCTTGCTTCCTTATCAGATTGTGGTCTGCGTTTATGTCCTTCTTTTTCCCAAGGTTGAGAATCAGATTTCTCCCTTGTTTTGGGAGTGTGTAAGGTTGCCATAGCTTTCATTGTGAGTTTGGGCTGTCGATCTACCCTGGTTTTGGGTTGCTTCTTGGTTGCTGAGGCTGCAGACATATTTTGGTGGTTGTTGTTGGGTTGTTTTGGCCACACTAGGGCCAAGAACAACTCTGGAGCGTGGTTTGACCTGAAATGTGTTCCACCTTTTGTCTAGGGTTGTCACCCTGTTGTCTTTGCCTTCTTCACAGAGCTGTGAGCGATTGTTTTACTATGGCATGCAGTGGTTGGTCCTTGGACTGTTGAGAGTAGGATTAGAGGCTGGGTATGCTTGAGAAAACTGGTGTTTGAGGCCCCACCAGCTTAGCATTTAGCCTTTCCTAGCTCCTTGATGGCCTAATAAACCCTACTGTGCGGGCTTGGCTGATTGGTGCACCTTGTCTATGTGTAAGCCTACTTTGACCCTTATTTCTTGAGGAATCATGCCCAGCTCGGGGGTGGCAGTCTTGCTGAGAGATTGATGAGCACGTTGGCCTATGGTTGGGTGGAACGTTGCAGCGACGTAGCTAGTTGCAGAACGAGTTCTTATTAGATGAGTATTCTTGTCCATTTTACTTCTGCAACTATATTTATTGATTAATGAATATGATGAACATGTGGCATGCTTGAATGAATGTATGTTTGCTTCCGCTATGTGTATGAGGGATTATGCATCTTAGTATGTATTATGATTAAGCTTTTCATTTCAGCATTATATGTCTGTTCATGTTCATGGGGCTGTTTGCCCGTATGTTTGGTGTTAGTAGCGTCCTCTTCGTTGGTCGGAGGGTCGGGGACATTACAAAAAGGAAAGGGATGAAGGTAACAAGTTAAAGAGAAAATTTGAAGATATGCATAATGAAGTAAGGGCTTCGAAGATAGAATTCCAAACTCTGCAGGTAAGCAAGATGGCCTTGGAAGTCTCAGTAGAGAAAAATGAAAGGGATGGTCAGAATAGTCTAGCGAAACTACAGAAGTTACAGCTAGGGTGTCAAGAGTTGAAGACAAAGAACAATGACCTCAAAGTATCATATGAAACTGTGAGTGCAGAAAAGTACCAGCTACAGAGCAAAGTTGCTGAGTTGGAGGCATAGAAGGCCACCATAGAAGAAAGGGAAAAACAATACCAAGTGTAGGCAGCAAGTTTTGAGGGACATATTGCTTCATTAACATCATCACTGAAGGATGCCAGTGAAAAATAAACTGATATCCAGCCTCTAAATGAGCATGTCTTAGCCCAATGAAGAAGAATGCACCAACTGCAGGTGTCTATTGAAGAAGAGAGGTGTAAAATATTACAGGTAGATAGCAGGTTGGAAGAAATCCTGAACACTACTTCATATTTTGTAGATAGATCACAGGATATTTTGGAAGTCCTGACAGGAAGAATAGTTTGGTTAGAAACGAATGAAGAAACACCTGCAGAGTTACCAGCTAAGGATCGACATAGTTTGAAGTAGGACCACGACTTATTATAATTTGCAATAAATACTGTAGAGGAATTCAAGAAGACTGTGAAGAAAACAAGAGGAGCCTGTACCGAATACTGCAGAAGGGTGTTGGTCAAGGATGCCAAGTTGCTGCAGAACAAAGACTAGATGCAATACTAGAGCACAGGTTGTTCACAGAACTACTACAGAGCAAGTACCAGGAGGATGAACAGAAGCTACAACAGGTCAAATATTTTGATGAGCAGATCCTGAAGAATGCAATAACTCATTCAGCAGTCAGCATTCATCTACTTGAAGATCAACTACGTTTGAGTCCAGCAAGGATTACGGTGGTTAAGAATCAGGCTGCAAAATATGAAATAAACATCTGTTTTCTTGAACCTTCAGATTTTGAAAGTATAGCAGCAGAGGCCCAAGCGTGGAAAAAGTTCATCAATGATCAAGCAATGCCTTCTTCATAAAAGTGCTTTATTAAATTTTGTTTTAAATATTGTATAATGTATGAACACTCGCTACAGGACAAATTTTGGGAATTGAACGTTGGGGAAGCCTAAGAGTCATTTGAGGGTAGCCCAAAAGTTTTGCTTTTTGTATAAGTATAGGAGAGTTATGATGTAGAGTGGACTTTTTCCCATTGAGATTTGTGAGAACATGTTGTAAGAAGAACTATTTCCTTTTGCAATAAGGATTACAAGTTTCCTATTGGAGAAAGCTTGGTGGAACTTTTCAAATGCTGTGCCATGGATGTGTTGAATGTGAACTATTTCATTTTCAGCTTTGTGTCCATTAACTATGAGATCGTTCTAACTCTTTGAACCTATGTTCTTGTATGAATGCTCTCTAGTTTATTCTATGAAATTTCCACTATGATTAATGAATGTTGTTCATAAAAAATTAGCTATCTGGTTGTTCATATATCTATAAATGTTCATGTATTTTGAAATAAGTAACAACTATCTGTGATTTTTCTTAATGCATGCGCAAAACACATTACTCATTGATGAATAATAATCTTGCTCCCTAGGGATAGGTTAGATAGTTAGTTTTAGTTTTTCCTACTATGTGTGATTTAGACGCGAGAGAGTTAAGCTAAGAGTAAGAACCTGCGCATCACATTGTGACCGCTCCTCGTATTCTCTATCAATATGCATTCTTAGATAGGCACTTGCATCTCATACTTAAATAATAAAAACTAAAATATACATGGTGGACCGGGCAGTAACCGGTAAAACCTTTTATTTTTGTTACTTGACCTACGGTAGCCGGACTGTAAACCGGACGGATTCCCCATACCAAACAATAACAGGCTAGTTGGGAACGTTTATTGGGGAGAATCCCTAACTGTTGTCACTTGTAATTTTCCAGGCCTCAACAACACCTAAAGAGATGTTTGATTCCTTGACCAAGATATTTCAAGGGAAGAACATAAATTGGAAGATGACTTTGAGAAACCAGTTGAAGAATGTAAAGATCTAGAATGCAGAGACCATACAGTCATAATTTACAAGGGTCTCTCAAATCAAAGAATAACTTGAAGCAGTGGATGAAGAAGTAGAGAAAGCAGAAATTGCGATAACCACCTTGAATGGCCTCCCAGGATCATGGGATTCATTCATTCGAGGAATGTGTGCCAGAAGGAAGTGATTACCTTCAGTAGACTCTGGGAAGAGCTCACACAAGATGAAGCTCGACTCATAATAAGAGAAAAGAAGATGGGAGCAACTAAATATCTAGATCTCACGATTCAAAGAAGATCCCTCAAGTGATGAGGAATATGAAGGACTCAATTCTTGAAGAACCTCTTATCCATCTTAGCATTTGGATAAAAAATGGTGCTGTTATGAATGAAGAAGATGATGAAGCTGAAAGAAGGAGTCTACCCATGAAACAAATAAAGATAAGTATTCAATTGTCATTTCATGATATTATTTGGTTATGCATTTATTTATATTTAGTTGATGGTTTATGCATGATAGAATGTTTGCATTAATGACAGTATACTACTAATATGCATGTGATGGGTAAGTATCCCATGGTGCTATACAACACTCCATTGCTACTTATCTAGAATGAAACCTCTTTGCTGACATATTGGATTAGTGCACAATCTAAATGATGTCATGGTAGAGATGGAAGGCATCTAGAAAGTTTCTGTAAGATATGGATGAATGTTGTATTGACTAAAATAGTCGCATGATTATATATTTATGCATAAGAATTTGCCATTATGAATATGCCTTATGAAATGTTTCTAACCATACAACTAATGCATTTGACTTGTAGGAAAGATCGCGTACAATTGCCTACAAGAAAAGAAGGATGAGACTTGTTCCGAAGAACAAGTGATGACAGTTTAAGAAATAATCCAAAATGAAAAATAGTATGATGAGGCCTTAGACACTCTCTAGTTATGTGAGATTGTTGAGCGACATTATTGATGCAAAACCTTTCAGTTATGAAGAAATATCCAAGAAGAAAGGGAAGGAGTGCACCAGTTCAAGAATAATGATGTCTAGGATGCGGTATGGAGATCTGAAAGGAAGTCTATAATATCTTCAATATGGATCTACAAGATGTAGCATGTAATAGATGGAAACATCATGGGATACAAGGCAAGATTCGTAACACGAGGCTTCTCACGGAAAGAAGGCATAGACTATGAAGAGACATTTGCAGCCACTAGAAGTTAAGACACATGACATGCAGAATCATGTGTGCAAATTAAAGAAGGCCTTGTATGAGATCAGAATATACCCATGGGATAACACATACATGAGGAGCTTGAATATCACCTAGACTGATGAATATCTTAACCTTTGATACAAGGTTGAAGATGAAATCCTATAAAGGATGACAAGCTCACAGATGGGTGTGAGAAGAACTTTTGAAAAGGTTCAAGATAGAGGATCTTGGTATCCAGTGACCCTAGATGGATACATAGAATATTAGTACTAGAGGAAGCTACTTGTCACTCCAGTACAGAATGTTTCAATACATAGAGTACAAAAAGCAGAGGGAGAATGATGCTCCACTTCAAAGGGATTGACTACAGAAGATCTCGAGGTTCGACATGGTACGACATGATGGACAACTTACTGATGGCTCTAGGATTTACTAAGAGTAAAGCGGATTCCAAACTTTACTTCAAGGTTGAAGGTGGAATACCAGTGATGCTCCTATTATATGTCGATGACTTGTTCCTAACAGAAAATAGGAACTCATTATAATTGCAAGAAGCAGACTTGTTTCCAAGTTCAAGATGAAGGAATTGGATATGATGCAATACTTTCTAGTCATGGAGGTGTGGCAGAATGTGGATGGAATCTCCCTGGGAAAATGGAAGTATGCAGTGGAGATACTGAAGAGGTTCAGGATGATGGACTGCAAGGCCATGACCACACCTATGGAATCTAACCTGAAGCTATTGAGTGATGCTTCATCAGATTCGGTTGATGTTACAATGTATCGTCAGATGATTGCGTCCTTGATGTACCTAGCGAATATGAGACCACATATTTGCTTTGCTGTGAACACATTGAGCCAATTCCTAACGGATCTAAGACATGTTCACCTGATGGTTGCAAAGCATGCAGTGAGGTACCTAAAGGGTACAGTTGACTATGGGCTCAAGTATGAAGCGAATCAGAATATTAACCTATAGGGTTATGTGGATTCAGATTGGGCAGTGCCATTGATAGGAAGAGCACTTCAGGTTGTTTCTTGAGTGTGGCATCAGGTGTGATCTCTTGGTTTAGCAGGAAGGAATCATGTATGGCGCTGAGTACAACCGAGGAAAAATATGTTGCCACTTGCTCGACTACTTGGGAGAGAGGAGCAGTGAAGCTCCAGTTTGTGATCCATATCAAGATCTCTTGAAAGAGGGATTTCTAGCATAGCCAGTTAGACAGTTTTTCTGAGCATAATATCCTGGCGAATCTCGTAGGTTTCTCAAACGTAAACAGACCTATCGGTTTTCCTCGGATGCAATTGGTCCTGGCAAATATCGTAGGTTATCCTTGGACATAATCAGCCCTCATGTGATTCTATGCTAGAAATGGTCAGAGTGAAGTTTGACTACTTCAGGGAGAAGCTTGGTGTTCTCTAGATCGAGGTTCCTTCCAAGAGGAAGTGATGAGTCCATGTGCCTTTCTGACATGGTGGTAGGATTTATTTCTCCCATGGTCAGATGTAAGTGTAGTGCCTTTCTGACATGGTGGTAGGATTGTTTCCTCCCATAATCAGATGTAAGTGCAAAGCCCTTCTGACATGGTGGTAGGATTGGTTCCTCCCATGGTCAGATGTAAGTGCAGAGCCCTTCTGACATGGTGGAGGATTGGTTCCTCCCATGGTCAGATATAAGTGTTGAGCCTTTCTGACATGGTGGCAGGCTAGGCCTCCCATGTTCAGATGTAAGAGCAGAGCCTTTCCACGGATGGTAGATGGTGTGTCCTACCATGCCGATGGATGTAAGTTCAGAGCCTTTCCCAGGATGGTAGATGGTGTGTCCTACCATGCCAGTGGATGTAAGTGTAGAGCCTTTCCTCGGATGGTAGATGGTGTGTCCTACCATGCCGATGGATGTAAGTGCAAAGCCTTTCCTCGGATGGTAGATGGTGTGTCCTACCATGCTGGTAGATGTAAGTGCAGATCCTTTCCCCAGATGGTAGATGGTGTGTCCTACCATGCCGATGGATGTAAGTGCAGAGCCTTTCCTGATCAGATGGTTGATGGTGTGTCCTACCATGCCGATGGATCAGTGTCACTCACAATCATTATCGGAAAATGACAGTGTCCTAGTTTGGTAACCAATTGACAGTGTCACTCACAATCATTACTAGAAAATGAATTAGTTTTCTCAATACTGAGATCACTTATCTCTTGATCCAATAACCAAGAGCCATTACCAAATTTCTTGGTAATGTCACACCAGTAAATTCTCATGATCCCGATCGGACCGGCTCATTACTGAGACCTTCCTTTCCCTATTTCATCTAATTTATTAATGGAACAGACAGAAAAATCCTTTAGATAGTAAGTAAACTTTAAATGATGATTGATAATTCAAACTAATAAATATTTTCAGAGTAATAATTTGTAAAGAGATAACTAACTTGTTTTCTTTATAAAGAACAACTTATAGAGGATTAACCCTAATCATACTTACAAATATTATAATAATATAAGAGGTCCATTTCATATTTAAGAAGATCTGTTTAGTCTAAACAAATTGAAAGACTAAACTTTATCACAACTATTCAAAACAGATGAATAAACTAAAATTCAACTGCAAAGGTTTATTTATATACAAACACATCCTTTCTTAGAAAACAAGCAAATCAGTCCAAAGCAAATCATAGCAAACTTGCAAAAAATAAAACCAATCGAAGCAGGAAATCTAAAATGGATATATGCTAATGTAAAAATGAAAAATTAGCCTTGAATAAATTAACTTCTTACATGGAGAAAAATGTAATAGCTGTATCACAAATGAAATGAAAAGAGAGAATTAGTTTCTACAGGATGAAAAATATGTCTCCCTCTTTTTTCTTTAAATTATAATTTGCGACATAGGGATTTGTTAAAAATAAGCAAGATGTTTAATAAGTTAGGCCCTCTTATTAATAAGCAAAAGAAAACAAACAAAAAATAAACAAATTTAAACTAAATCTTAATTACATATGCAATTACAACTCAAAATATTTTGGTATTGATGTGCAACAACATTCTTTGTTTTCTCAAAAGTTCTTGCTTATGATCATAAGAATGTATAAAAAAAATTCCCAATTAAGTCGAAAAAGTAAAATATATATGACTTAAAATGAAAATTTTAAACAAATATAATTATAAGCTAGAGGGTAAAAGGTAAATAAAACATCCTTGAATGCATCGATAAGTGTCACCTCTTGAAATTGGCATCATCTTCATAACTGCATTTATTCAAAACAAAACGAGAAAGGCTAAAAATGAAGAAAACTAATCTAAACCTAAGCCTAACTATGTACAAAAGAAATCAATTGTAATGAAAATCAAGTAAAATGAAATAGTCAATGAATCCATCGAAGCATTTTCATTCCTGTAAGAAAAACATCACTTTCAATTTGTAAAATAAAATGATATATTGATAATAGAAAATTAGTGCATTGTGTTTACCACTAAAATCTTTACTTGTATATACATAAAATAAAGCCTTACCATTGAATGGAAACTTCTTGAGGTAAGAAGCCCAAAGTCCATCTGCAACTCTATCATGAAAAATATGAACATATAAATTTATAGGTGAGTGATCAATGTCAATAAAATTGCGTGATTGAGAAATTGTACAAGATGAATGAGGATCTTTAGTAATCATTGGTTGAAACTGAAGTAAATGATTAGAATCTAATGAGGTATCGTCCCATATTGTCTTAGACATGCCTTCATCAAATGAATGGGAATCATGATTAGTTTTAATGAAAAAATCAGTTTCAACAAACTCATTATTTAATAAAGGAGATCCTTCATTTATTGTTAGAGGCTATGACTCAATAAGAGGCATTTCTAAAAGTATATGACTCTCATATTTGTATTTACCAAGAGATTCATAAGAATACTATTTTTTCTCTTCATCCTTAAAACATAGTTTATCATCTGGAAACCCATGAAAATTTTGCGCATTAGGATGAAGTTCTAATAGATGTGAAAGATTATCCTGAGAAGCACAATTATTAAATAAATTAGGGTGTAATGAAAAATAGGTGGACGAAGAAAGAAAACTAAAAGTATTTGTTGATAACGAATTTTCTTTGAAAGAAAAGTTTTCTTCTATTTGAGTATTTGCATTTGATTTAAAATGTTCATTAATTTATTCTCCTAAAATCATATCAATATCCTTTACTAAAAAATCAGAGCTTGATAGATTATCTTGTTCATTGCAAATAGGTAAAGGTGTAAATGAAACACAAGGCCCATCAGAAAAATGAGAATCGGGGATGGAATCCCTTAAAATGATATCTTGGTCTTCTTTAATTAATGTAGGAGAAGTTTTTTAATATACATTTCAGATTTGGTCTCTTTCTCTTCTAAAATATTCATAAGATCTTGATGTGAATGACAACTTTCCTCGTTTAGTCTTAGAGTTTTATTCTCATTAAGAAAAGATAAAGATGAAATAGCATTATCATAAGGGACAATAACATTCTCTAATACATTGTATTCCTTCTGATTAAGTGAGGTGAAAAAAGTTGGACAATATTGCTAATTTATAACTTCTGAACTTTGATTAGCACCAATCGGAATATCGTTATGTGAAGAAAATTGATTTTTATTTGATTGATCTAATTCATTTGAAAAGACATAACGTGATGGAACAATTGAAAAATAGAAGTGAAAAGTTTCAAAGGAAATCTGTAACAAAGATTACAAAAATTGTTTGCATAGTCCTCATATGGTTCATCGAATTCTCTTTTAAGATTTAATAATTCTACAAACAATTTCTCATAATCACGATCGTGAAAAGCATAAATAAACTCACCTAAAAATTGTTGTAAAGAATGTTGAGATGGAAAAGTTTCAAACCATTTTCAAACTCGGCCTTTGAAATTCAAAGCGAACGATCTGCCAATGATTGCTTCATCGATAACATGATTAGTAAGGAAATTTTGCAAAAATTGAGAAACATGATTAATGTCAGAAATTTCACTTTCACAATCAAATTTGTTTTTTGACAAGTGATAAACTATCTTAGATGGAGTAGAATGATTACTTTTTGAGACACGAATCCTAATAGGGATTTGGGTTGAATCCATGAAAGATAAATAACGTTAATAAAATGATTCATAAAATAGTTAGCTTGTTGTCTAACTAGACCTTGGGCACACATGTGAACACTAAAAGAATAAAATTATAAAAATTGAAATACAAGAGCTAGAGACTAAATTATTATTGAAATAATTGAAAAATAAAACCATTTGTTTTACCTCGGCCCTCCTTCTAGCGCCATTTGTTGGCTGGATTTTCTATCCTAAGGCCAACAAGGAGAGATAACCCACTCATATTGCTTAAAATAGCTCCTTGAATGTTTGCATTAGCTACCTCTCGCAGGAACAAAGACCCTACTGCCTTATGATTTTGCTCTCAATAAGGGAGTGTCTTAATCTAGTGATCTCTATTCCTAGAAATGTAATTAAAACCTAAGATGCAATCTAACTTAATCTATGAGGAAATTTTAAAATAGTTGAAACAGAATTTTTAGGAGCTACTAAATTTCCGTTTACAGAAAATTTAGTAGCTACTAAATTGTCTGTTTTAGCTATTTTAAAATTTCCTCATAGATTAAGTTAGATTGCATCTTAGGTTTTAATTACATTTATAGGAATACAAATCACTAGATTAAGAGACTCTCTTATTGAGAGCAAACTCATAAGGCAGCAGGGCCTTTGTTCCTTCGAGAGGCAGGTAATGCAAACATTCAAGGACTTGTTTTAAGCAATCTGAGTGGGTTATCTCTCCTTGTTGACCTCAGGACAGAAAATCTGACCAAAACAGCATCAACACATCTTGTTGTGGGAATGAGATTTAGATTTTATGACACTACCTTGGGGATTGACTTCATCAGTGGCAATTTCCCTCGCTATTGGGTAGTGGGAATACCCAAATGTATCCTACACGATGGATACTTCAGGTGTTCAAATTCAAGACCATTTATTCACGCTTGCTAGAATGTACTAGGTACCTTGGAGACCATTTTCATTAATGATGGTTTCCCTTGCATTTGTTAACGGTTCTCATCAATGATAAGTAATCAAACGGTTTCCTCCATGTTCGAATTCAACTCCTTTATTCGCATGGTTAGGATTCATACCTTTGGGAAGTTTGGATTGAAGACCTTGGGTCGATAGTAGCATCGTCATCTTTTGCTATTTACCGAGTTGTGCAAGACCTTGTCACACTTCATATGAAAATTTCTAAGACATGGATCCACCTTGTATTCTTGTGGCTGTGATCAATTATTAAGCATGGATCCACCTTGTTCATTTGTGGCCATGACTCCTTAGATTTTATATGGCGCATTTTTGCATATTGTGCAGCTTTGATAGTTGCATCAGTTATACGCATGATGGATCCTCCTGTATCTTTATGGTGATAATTTGTATATGGACATGTATGTCCCAAATATTAGTTTTTTCTGACATTTATCTCTGTTTCAGGTACTTTCATTCGAGCCTACGATATTGGATTCTTTGTCTCTTTGACTTCTCATCTCAATTCTTTCCTTTTTATAATGTACTTCCACTATCGTCTTCCCCTCTAACCTCATACATTAGCGGGCTTTTGTTATAGACTAGAATTACACATCTATGCATGTGACAATTTTTACATGTTTTCACCGCCCGATGACACTTCATGAAAAGTCATTGCCAGTCACTGAAACAACACCTTGATTTGATGAGCCATATATAGAGTTCTGCAAATCCATTTAATCTCTTCTCTAGACCATTGGAAAGGCATTAGAACAAAGAAAAAAATTCTAGAACACACCAACCCATGAAAATTCTTGGAAATACCCTAAAAATAAACTTTTTCGACCCACTCACGAGTCTTCCTAGTAAAACCTGCGAGTTTACCCTGGTCACTCGCCCATTTTGTGAAGCAAACCTGTGAGTATGTCCTATAATAGTAATATATATATATATATATATATATATGGAAAAATTTCGAAGTTGAGGTGGTTTGGGTGGTTTTGGAACTGCTTCTTTAGTTGTAACTTATCCCTATCCGATCCTAACTCTTCATAAAAGTATATAAGAGAGGGAGAGGGGTCCATGAAAGGGGACTTGGCCCTTGCATTGTTATGCTGGATAAATTGGGACTCTCATCCCCCCTACCTTTTCCCTATATGCCATCTTCCTTTGTTGCAGAGCTTGGAGGCTAAGATTCTTGGAGAAGAGAAGTAGGAAATATAGATCAAAGGTTTCATGAGGTGCCTTGCATGAGGAGAAGGTAAACTTTGTACTTATTCCATTATAAATAAAGATTTGATGTTCTTCCCTTTCCAAATAAGTATGTGATACGTGGTGTATCTCTGTTTGTGATCAGATGTTGAGTTTAATTAGATTAGGGTTTCATATTATTTTGATTATCATTCCTTTACATGTGATCCAATTGGTTTGAGGAAGGTTGAATATTGTTTTGCAGGTCTATTGGATTGAGGAGCAAGAGGAGGGATAAATGAAATATTGGATCAGAATTCAGTGAATAAGGTATGAACCATCCTTACCTTTGAATCTTGCTTATATTTGCTTGCAGAACTTCATACACCTGTATTTATACCCCTAGTATATTGGTGGCCTCTTAACCCCCAGCCATAGGAACACTTTCCCTAACAATAGGAAGTGCACCCCTACTAGGCGCATATTTTAGCACCAAGATCGAATTTTTTCAGTGGGAAGATCCTCCGGAAATTCAATCTCTATTCTGGTTTAGAACCAGAAAACCAAAAATTTAGAAACATAACCAAAAACTATAGTCTAGAATCTTGCAAGTCCAGTTTCAAGGGTTAGAACTTGGATTCTTCAGAAACTGGTTGTACCAGCATACTCTCCTCAGTCAAGCACATATTTTGGTAAGTACATTTTTCATTTATGAGAAACTTCCATTTTTGTCATTTTAAGATCTCCAGGACAAGATGTCTCCAAGCACTAACCTTGATGACAAGTTGGAGGACATAGAAAACTTATGTGCTTGGAAATACAGAATAGGACTCATTGTAGAAGAGAATTATCTTGCAATGTTCATTAAGGAAGTTGTGTCGGAGCCCAAAGAAGATGAATCAAAGGAAAAGTACAAGAAATACATGATTATATCCAAGAGAATCATATAAGATTCTATCAAGGATCACTTGATTCCTCAAGTATCCTCCATGGATACACCTAAAGAGATGTTTGATTCCCTATCAAGAATGTATGAAGGAAGAAACATCAACTGAAAAATGAAATTGAGAGCCCAACTCAAAAGTATAAAAATGAGCAAGGGTGAATCTATCCAAGAATATTTCACAAGGGTTTCTCAATTCAAAGAACAACTAGAAGCAATTGAAGACAAGATTGGTGAATATGAACTAGTAATGACCACTCTCAATCATCTTACAATACCATGAGATTCCTACATCTAGATAATTTGTTCAAGTAAGGAAAGCATACAATTTGATGCCCTATGGGAAGAATGTGTTCAAGAGGAAGCTATAGTAGCTAACCGAGAAGCACTACTTAGAGATTATGACCATGTTGTAGCTACTCATACTAGAAGAAGAAAAGGAAAACATCATTTCAAGAAGGAAACTCATAAGGGGTCTTATCCTCCTAAGAAGTTTGAAAATAATAGGCGGAAATTTTCAAAAGGGGTCTACTTGTAAGTTTCAAAGTTACAAGTAGAAGGATTTTTCCTCTTATCAATGTTATCATTGTGATAATATAGGACACATTGCCAACAATTGTCCAACAAATAAAGAATAATATAAGAGGAAGAATAACAAAAGACATCATGCTCATTTAGCAGCAGAAGAAGAAGGAGAACCTCCCAGGAAGTTATCAAAAGAAGAAGTTGAAAAATATGTTTTATAGATGGAGAAGTTCTCTAGAAGATGTATCTGTCATTGGAACAGAAGAAGGTGGCCTATATAAAATGAAAGGTCACAAAGAAGCATCCTTGATTCATGATACCACAAGTCCATGTGAACTATGGCATAGAAGGCTTGCTCACATAAACTACAAGCCTTAGCACATGTGATCAAGGTAGTCACAGGTCTATCGGATATAAATATTGATCATGAAGGAGTATGTAAAGGATGTGCGAACAAAAAGAATGTAAATAATCCATTTCTGAAGAGTGACACCAAGTCCGAATAAATATTGGAACTTATACACTCAGATGTATGCGACCCAATTCCCTCAACATATTTAAGTGGGTATGTATATTATGTAACATTTATTGATGATAACTCTCGTAAGGCTTGGGTTTAATTTTTGAAATCAAAATATGAAGTCTTTGGAAAGTTCAAGGAATTCAAATCCTTGGTAGAGAATATTTTAGAAAGAAATATCAAGACACTCGGGTCAGATAATGGAGGATAGTATACTTCAAATGAGTTTGGAAACTTCTACAAAGATGTCGATATTAAGAGGGACTTACCACTCCCTATAATCCACAACATAATGGTGTTGATGAAAGGAAGAACTGAACCATTATGGAAGTAGTGAAGACTATGATCCATGATCAAGATCTTCCTATGCACTTATGGGATGAAGCAGCAAGGACATTAGTATTTGTCCAGAACAGGATATCCCATACTGCACTTGGGTTCAAAACTCTTGAATAAATGTTCATAGGCAAGAAACCATAGGTAATTCACCTCAATATATTTGGTTGTCCAGTGTTTGTTCATACTGCAAAAGAGAAAATAAACAAGTTGGATCCTTCTAGAAAGAAAGGAATATTTGTTGGGTATTGTGAGGTCTCCAAGGCCTCCAGAATCTACATACTAGGTTACCATCATATGGAAATTAGCAAAGATGTAACCTTTGATGAAGATACATATCTCAAGAAATCGAGAAAGTGCCAACATAAAGAAACATATGAAGAAGTTGTATCTCCCAGAGATGGAGAACCGATGAAAGAGGTTGCACCTTCTCCTAATGATGAGATTTCGGAAGAACATGATATGTTAGAGCTCCAAGAACCTCCCACATGAGTATAGCCTACAAGAGAAATCCAACTTGGGCTCATGATATTATTCAATAAGCAGAAAGGTACGGCGCTCCAAAAGGCTCCACAAGGCATAGCAAGAATCCAAAGTCATTTCCTAGTTATGTGGCTTTGATGTATGATATTGTAGACAAAGAACCTACTTGTTTTGAAGAACCGATTCAAAAGAGAAAATGGGTAGAATCCATGATGGAAGAGTAGAAATCCATAATGAAGAATTATGTATGGGAATTGGTTCCCAAACCAGAAGGTAAAAGTGTGGTATCTTCCAAATGGATCTATAAGATAAAACATACATCTGATGGAAGTATTGAGAAATACAAAGACAGATTCGTGGCCCATGGATTCTCTCAAAAGGAAGGAATTGGTTATGAAGAGACATTTTCTCCTATAGAAAGTACACTTCTATTAGAATCATCATGGCACTTGCAGCCAAGATGGAATGGAAGTTGCACTAGATGGATGTGAAAACAACCTTCCCAAATGGTGTTATTGAAGAAGTGTACATAGAAAAACCACAAGGTTTTGAATTTAAAGACAAAAGGACACATGTATGTAAACTGAAGAAGGCTTTGTATGGATTGAAGCAAGCTCCAAGAGCTTGTTATGGAAGAATCGATAGTTTTTTGGTGAGCCTGGGCTTTACCAAAATTAAGGTTTATCCTAACCTTTACTTCAAGGTTATGGATAATTAACCTGCCATATTATTGGTGTATGTGGATGATTTATTCCTGAGAGGTAATGAGAAGAAAATATCTTAGTGTAAGAAAAATCTCGCTGCATAATTTGAGATGAAAGACCTTGGATCGATGCATATTTTCTAGGTCTTGGAGTACGGCAAAGCTAAGAAGGAATCTTCCTTGACCAAGGGAAGTATGCAGTAGAAATCCTAAAAAGGTTTGACATGTTGGAATGTAATTCCATGGCCACACCCATGGATACATAATTAAAGTTGTTGGTTGATGCTTTGTCAGAATTAATGGATGTGACCCTATACATAATTGGTTCATTGATGTATTTGACGAATACCCATCTAGATATTTTCTTTGTTGTCAACACCTTGAGTCATTATCTAGTTGAGCCAAGACATGTTCACCTGGTAGTTGCAAAGCATGTGATGAAGTACTGGAAAGGTACGATATACTATGGTCTTAGTTATACTAGAGATCATGACTTCAAATTGTATGGTTATACAAATTCAGATTGATCAGGAAATGTCTCAGATAGAAAGAACACTTTAGGACGATGTTTCAGTCTGGGGTCATCCATGATCTCATGGCTAAGTAGGAAGCAGTCCAGTGTTTCTCTCAGCACTGTAGAATTAGAATATATTGTATCTTTTTCTACTAGTTGTGAATCCATATGGATTTAGAATTTGTTAGATCTATTCGATCTAGAGATGGATGCTACCATGATTCTATGTGATAACCAAAGCTACATGAAAATGACAGAGAACCTCGTGTTCCATGAAAAGATGAAGCACATAGAAATATGGTACTTCTACATTCGTGACATGGTACAGAAGGGAGATATAAAGCTCGAATATGTGAGCACAAATGAGCAGGCTACAGATGTGACTAAGCCTCTGTCTCGTGTGAAGTTTGAACACTTTCGAGACAAGCTAGGTGTTGTCCGTAAGGAAATCCATCGAAAGGTGGAGTAGTATTGATGATAATATGGTATCTTGATCACAATAGGTAGCTTAGTTTGGATTAATCATCCTTATACTTAATCCCGTAATTCCGAGAGGAAGGATCGTCTTAAATGTTGATCTTGATGGACTTGATCCCATAATTCTGAAAGGAAGGATTGTCCAAGATTTTGATGGACTTGATCCTGTAAATCTGAAAGTAAGGATCTTCCAAGATGTTGGGATTGGTCATCCTTAGACTTGATCCTGTAATTTTGAAAGGAAGGATCATCTTAAATGTTTATCTGAGTGGAATTAATCTCGTAATTCTGAAAAGAAGGATCGTATAGGATCTTGATGGACTTTATGTCGTAATTTCAAAAGGAATGATAATCCAAGATGTTGGGATTGATCATCCTTAGACTTGATCCTGTAATTTTGAAAGGTAGGATCGTCTTAAATTTTGATCTAAGTGGACTTGATCTCGTAATTATGAAAGGATGGATTGTCCAGGATGTTGATGGAATTGATCTCGTAATTCTGAAAGTAAGGATCATCCAAGATTTTGGGATTAATCATACTTAGAGTTGATCCCATAGTTCTTAAAGGAATGATAATCTTAAATGTTGATCTATAGACTTGATAACGTAATTCCAAAAGGAAGTATCATCCAGAGTGTTGACGGACTTGATACCATAATTCTGAAAGGAAGGATCATCATGTGTATGTATGTGCTAGTTGTGATCAGTATCGGTAGCTCCACAAAGACTTGATCCCGTAATGTTGATAGAGGAAGGATCGTATGAGTACCAGAGATGTCTTTTCCATGATCTTGTAATTCTGAAAGGATGAATAATGTTGGTTGTTGTTATACCTACCATAGATGATGTTACTCCGACCTTGAGATGTTGATGATGATATTGTTATACCTATCAAATGTTGTTGTTGTTATTCCATATTTATGATGATGAGCCAACCTTGTGTTGTCGTTGTTGTTGTTATTTCAACTTTATGTTGATGATCCAGCCTTGTGTTGTCATATTTGTTTTTATTCCATCTTTATGGTAATGAGCCAGCCTCATGGTATCATTGCTAGTGATGTATCCGTTTTTATGCAGAATATGATGTTCCATGTCGCAAATGATGATGCTCCAGTTCCATGTTATAGATGATGATTCAGTTCCATGCTACATATGATGATTATGATCCATATCCATGTTGTAGGTGATGCTCCAATTCCATGTTGCAGATGATGATGCTCCAACGCCATGCTACTATTGATTTTTCAGTTCTATGTTGCAGATGATGATGCCCAGTTCCACGTAACAGATGATGATACTCCAGCTATGTGCTGAAGATGATGATGTTGTTCAAATTTTTTGATGATCTATAGATGTACCAGATGTCGTTGATGATACATCCTCTCTCCTTTCGATGATGTTGATGATACATCCTCTCTCCTTTCGATGATATTGTGTAGAATCACACCAATCGTTGTTGTTGTCAATAGAATAACTTTCTTGTTAAGGGGGAGTGTTGAAATAATGTAACTTCGAAGAATATTATACTTGTACTTTACTTTATTATTATTCCTCCTTTGGTAGATTTCAGTAATGTAAAAGGTCATGTAAAATTCATGAGGTAAACCCTCCATTGTAAGTCAGGTCAATAGTAACCAGAAAATAATAATATAATTCTTATTATGAGATTTCCTAGGTAGGTCATCCTGTCAGTTAGGTTAAATTCTAGTCGGGAAGATTAGTATAAATAAGGAGGTTCCCTCCTTCATTTATACACACTAACTCACACTTGTATTTCGTAAGAGAGAGAAAGAAGGAGGACTAGTTTCTTTGGTGTTTTGGCTCTTATGCTTGGGGTTTGGTCTCTCTCTCTCTTATGAGACCTTGTTCTTTGGTCAATGCATTCTGGTAATATATTTTGTGGAAATTTTTGATGGGTTTTTCCCTTTAGGGTTTCCCAGGGTAAATTGGTGTGTACCTTGTGATTGTGTTTCTTTCAGTGATCCTCTTTTTGTTGTTATTTTGAGAATTAGTAAATGTTTATCAATTTAGGACTTACGTTATAGAATCATAAAAAACTTAACAACATCCTCAAGCAAATGTATTGTTAAGGAAGGATACCTTGAAATATTAAAGGAAGCTTTTCCTATCTAGTAATAAGGTGTGAAACATGATTATGTAACCTAAAAGTTAGGAAAATTGGTAGCCTTTGTTGCTCTAGCCTCCAGAAGGAATATTTTTTTCAAGTGAATCCTTGATTTCATAAGACATCAAGGTTCTAGCATATTCTCAAGATATGTTTTTTTATCAAAGAGAGTTCTCATATTTTAATAGAATGTGAATATGCAATCCAAGAATGGAATTGTTGTGGGAAAAACAATGTAAATACTAAGCTAGTAGTGACCAGTGTCAAGGACTTGTTTAGAGAATGAGCCCCTACACATTGGAAATTATCTATTATCAAATCAGTGTGTAGAAAATATCTAGCTTACATTCCATGGATTATTTGGATATCCAAGAACTCTAGAATATTTCAAAGGAAATAAATCTCACTTTATCAAGTTCAGAACACATCTAAGTCAATTATGTTGGAGTTTGTAAGATATACATAATCAAACCTCGTGGTTGGCAATGACGATATAGAATTTATCAAGGAGATAAATATGTTGGTTAAATATCTCAAATTATCCAAGTCCATCCTTAATCTTAGATATGGTTTCCACGTGTTGATGGATGGTTGAAAGTAAATTTTGATGAAGCTTCCAAGTGCACTCTAAGGATTGTAGGATTAAGGAGAATCTCGAGAGATTACAATGGTAAGATTCTTTAGGTTATTCCCAAATTTCTAGCATCTCGTTTGATTATAAAGCATAGGATTTTTATCTTATCGAATGTATAAATATGGCTTTAGATTATCTCTTTAGGAAGATTGTAGTTTAAAGGGACTAAAAAATTATGATAGATATGATTAACATGAAGTATGAATTGCCCTAAAGGGAAATGGAGGCAATGTGGTTGTGGAGTCAAAAAATTTCCAAAAAATATGATATCATTTGTTTTTTAATGTTTGTAGATAAGCCACATAGGTGTCCAACTAGGATGCCAATTTGGTTGTCTCATTTAAGAAATACAAATGTCACAACACAATATTATGAAATCTTAAGGAAGACACAAACTAGAAATATTCCATGGAAAGGGAGGTAAACTTGGAAATCTCTTGGGGTTGCACCACAATCATTGGATGAATGTGAAGATATCGACCTCTTTCATTTCCTGTTCAATACATTGTACTCTGTTAGGAGATGAATCTCATATCCAAATATCCATTGTCCTTCCTATAGTGATATCGGCTAGGCCCACACATTGCTTGTATGTGTCAGGCATGTAAGGGGGGTTCTAGTCCTCCTCCGGGGGTGCAAGTGTGAAGCCCCTGAGGTGAAAATTTCTAGACCTTTCTAGTGTATTTCAACTCCTTTTGGAACCTTCCTATGTGTTGTATAAAAATGGGAGTGACCCTCTAGCATTGTAACTTAAGAGAGACAAAAGAAAGCATTGTAAATTTTTTTCCAATTAATAATAAAAGATTGAAGCTTTCATTGCCCTATGGTTTTACCTACGTACAATGACATTTCTACCTAAACCTTGTGTTCTATTATTATTGTTGTGTGATTCTATTTTTATATTTTTCTAACATCTGGTATCAGATCTTGAAAACTTGTAGGAATAGGGTCTTCTGCAAGTGGGAGATACAACAATCATAGGAGGCTTAACCAATTTCAAGATCAAGGATTTTGATGCTATGCAAGATGAAGGTGGAGGATTTGTTGGTTCATAATGACCAAACCATAGCCTTCAAAGGGGTTGCAAAAAAATGAGTGGCATGACAAATGAGGATTGGATAAATATGGATAAAAGGAGGTTTCTACAATTTTTCTTTGCCTAGCATAATTTGTCTTGTTCAATGTTTTTGAATTAAATACCACATAATCCATTTGGGAGAAACTTGGGAAGTTGTATGAGCCTAAATCAACAACAAATAAGGTTTTCCTAAAAAACAACTTTTTCATCTAAGGATGAAGGAGGGTTCAATTGTGGTATATCATCCAAAAAACCTTAATACTCTAATCTACAAACTTCTCTTGATTGGTGTAAAGGTGTAGGATGAGGACAGAGCGATAATTTTACTCTATTCCCTCCTGAATACTTGGGATCATATGATGGTGACCATCACCAAATCATCATTAGGAACTCTGAAATTTGATGATGTGGTAGCTTCTTTATTGGGAGAGTTGAATAGAAAATAGTTTATGGATCCCTCTACCAGTGAATCCCTATCTATGAGAGGGTGATCAAGAAAAAGGGGTTAAGAAGGGAGATTAAAGTCCATATCCAAGTCTATATGATGCAAGAAATGGAGGTGTTGGAATTGTGGGAAACCAAGACACTTGAGGAAGGACTATTGGTATTTGAAGGAGTCCGAAAAGACAAATGAAAAGTTATATCAAACATCATTTGAAGCTAGTACAACATATTCAAAAGAGACAACAAAATGTGAGTATTTTTGTCTCAGTAAAAACATATCTCTATTATATGCTTAGGTTTTGGACTCAGGTAATCTTTCTACATGTGTCCAAATAGAGACTGGTTTGTCAAATAACAACCCTATAGTAGTGGAATGGTCTACTTAGGTGATGATCATCCTTCATAATTTGTAGGGATAGGGGATATTAATATCAAGTTGTACAATGGCATACAAAGGAAGTTATGTGATGTATAACATGTACCAAATATACAAAAGAAATTTATCTCAATCAAAACGATGGATAAGTCGAGGTATTCTACTACCTTTGTTGACAATCAATGCAAAATTACCAAAGGATCCCTTGTGGTAGAAAAAGGAGAATATTATGGGTCCTTGTATCCTTTATGTGGTGATACTATGACAAATCATGCAGTAGTAGTAGACTTAGGAAATATTATGGATGCAATGATGTTTTCACATCAACGACTTAGACATATGAGTGAAAAAGATTTGGAAATTCTACATGATAAAGGTATGCTTATTGGGATTAAATATTGTGATTTAGACTTATGTGAGCACTGTAATTTTAGTAAATAGAAGAGATTTTGGTCTACTACAATATCTGGTAAAAACCATTATCTTTTGCAACTTATTAATTATGATATATTTGGACCAATCCCCACTCTATCTATAAATGGTGCTAGATATTTGCTGATTTCTAAAGATATTTAATATAGAAGAGTGTGGGTGTATTTTCTAAAAAATAAGGAATAATCATTTGAGAAGTTTAAAGAGTTCAAAGAACGAGTAGAGAAAATTTTGGGTAAGTATATTCTATGTTGCATATAAGATAATGGAGAACCGGGGAGGCAGGTGTGGGTGGGATCATCTTTGATCTCGAAGGAAATAAAGTGTCATCATATGCATGGGGACTTGGTCAAAAAACCAATAATGAAGTTGAATGGCTTGCGCTCTTCTTCGTACTAGATCTAGTGAAGAAACTCAATAACACCAAAATTATAGTTCTTTGAGACTCCAACCAAGTCATCAATAAAATGATCAATGGATACAACAAAGGAGCAGTCAAAATAAGAAGAATATATGAGCACATTCGACAAGTCACCGCAAACGCTCAAGTCTCCTACTTTCACATCCTCAAAGGAAACAATTCAGAGGCAGACAAGCTGGAAAACCAAGGTGCCAAGCTAAAAATGGGATCTTCTAAGGTGAAGCGCAATTTGAACAATATTACTTATGTCCCCTAGGAACAATTGCAAGGTTAAAAGGTTTCAATGGTGGTCTAAGTCTAGCGCTAGATCATTCCTCGTGATTTACGTGCATAGTAAGGAAAAAACAAAATTATTTGAATGGAGAAAATCCTCTAGTTTCTGGTGATCCTCTAGAGGAAGGGTTGCATGGCCACTGACACCCACCTTTGTAACATCTCCATACCCCATAATGTAGATTATTAAAAAAAATTCCTCAAGAACACTTGTTCTCCTTTCAAACTTAGGGCATGGACTTTAACACAGTCTTCCACCTTCATTCTCAGGCTTAAGAACCCCAGTACATCACTGTAACAGTCATTCTGCCATTAACAGATCCATTATGTGCACAGAAAACCTCCTTCTGCATTGAACTTGTTCTTTCCACACTCTGCCCTCCGCACTTTCACTTTCCTCCTTCTGCTGTGCAGCACGAAAAATCAGAACAATAGGTGCGACGGAGATATTCGACCACTCTTTCTCCTTTCACCTTCTGTGCTTCTTCTTTCTACCTTTCCGACCTCGGAACTCAGAAATCAAAACTTTTAACAAATGACAAAGATGTTCATCCATCATTATTCCTTCCACGCTTCCACTTTTCACCTTTAAGAACTCGGAAATCGAAACTTTAACAAACAACGGAGATGTTCATCCATCATTCTGCCTTCCACCTTCTGCGCTTCCGCTTTCCACCTTTCCAACCTCAGAACTCAGAAATCAGAACAACCACAAACAACGAAAATACTTCTTCCAATTTCTGCCATCCGACTTTCGTCTTCTGCCTCTGCTGTGGAACTCAAAAATCAGGAAAACAACTTTCGACCTTAACCTTTCCTGCACTTCTGGCTTCCATTTTTTTCCTTTCCGACCTCGGAACTCAGAAATCAGAAAGTTATCTTTTTTCCTTAGAATTCTTCTACACTTCCAACCCCAGACTTCGGAAATTGGAAAACACACATTCTGCCTTTTTTTCAATTGCCATTTCCTCCTCCCGTCTTCCACCTTCCATAGGTAGATCTTGGGGTGCGGAAAGGAAACAATTCTTACCTTAGCTGTAAACTGACTCTTTATCCAGGCTTTTGTATCCTCCAAGGACTTAAGCAAAATGCATTGAACATACAACGTAATACAGAAGTAAAATTAAAGGAAATATACACAGGTTAACCTCTACTTAGTCATCATCCAGCATTCAACATGAACATAGTGATTCACAGACAAATACAAGGCATAAAAAAGCATAACATAGATGCTTATGCAACATTGAATCCTACTTCATTCATAGCAAGCATTCTTCCTTATCAATTCATCATATCCATTCATAAACAACTTCAATGCACAAAAAATAATGACAGAGAATACTTATCTTGATGAAGAAGTTGTCTCGTAACTAGCTAGTTGACTGCAACGTTCCACCCAACTATAGGTCAATGTGTTCATTAATCTCTCAACACACTGCCACCCCCAAGATGGGAATGATTTCCACAAGGAACTAGAGAACAATAGGCTTACACACAGCCAACACACACCAAAACACAATCAAACTAACCTACAACTGTGCTTCTCAAACTGTCCAAGGCAACAAGCCAAAACAAAACAAGAGAAAACCAAACCAACTAACAATTGGGCTTATCAGGTTGCTAAGGCAATGGAAAGGTAGAATTGCTAAGCTAGTGAGCTCAACCACAGAGCTATGGAATCCTACACAAGATCTGGCTTGGACTCCTCAATACTTACACCACCCAACACAAGGAAGTATTCCCTTCACTGATACACAGTCCTTTAGGTGATACCTTCCCTTCTAGTGCTCTTCCAGGTGTGCAAAAAGGATTTACCAGCCCTCTTGATCTATCTGTGAGGTACCTCTCTTCACTAGGTTTATCATCCAATTATGGGCCTCTTCCACTCCTTAGTCTTCAAACCAAAATAGTGATGCACATCATAGTAATCCTCAAGGAAAAACAAAACACACAGGCTTAACTCTACAACACAAAGAAAATCACTGCGGAACCACACTTCTGCGACTTAGAAGAGTGAAACAAACCATTCTGAACAACGAACCAATGCACAATAGACTCCCACAACATGGAGGACTACACTCTCATAAAATTGAGTGATCTAGACTTCCCATTCACTCAACAAACACAACATATTCCTTCTTCCATGACTCAGGGTAGTGAACCAACAACTCGTGCATGAACAATTGATCAGAATGAACCCAACGAGAAACATAACGAACATAATGGTTAGGAATAATGAACAACCACGACGCTTAAGAACAACAAAACCTTCTTGCATCTAGGAGAAAGGATAGACTTGCATGCATCATGTGCTTCCTTGCTGCAGAAGCAAGAATGCAGATTCCCAAACTGCAAACTTGCAGGCTTGCTTAGTCAAGCAATCAGACTTCCATGCCTTGCTCTATCCAAGGCATTAACTTCCTCATCCAACTTCTGGAAGAAATTAATGATTGAGGACAGAGGACAAAAAGGTAGTTGAGGGTTTCATGGGTTTCCCCATTGACATCTGGTCACACCCTATTGGATCAGGGGGTTTGACTAACTCCCCACCCTATACCTTGTGGAATCATGCCCCCATCTCTTTCACTTTTGCAGTCCCATAGCTAGTTGTGGTATTATATTAATTTGTACATCTAAATGATATATCAAAATATATAGTGTCTGACTCAGCACCAAAACCATAGGTATTAGCCTTGATTACCTATCCAAAAAACATCAATCAATGGCAGGGCCTTGGCCTTGAGCTCCATTCCATGATCTCAATCACAATACATACATCATGTACAATTAAACACCATGGGGTCAAAACTGGGGTATTACAATCCCCTCCCCCTTACAACAGCATTGTCCCTAGTGCTTTATAACTTAAAAAAAAATGCTACACTAGCACCACCCTCAGTGCTCTACAAAATTGAACAAAAATGGATGTGCCAATTGCATGGCATCCTCCAACTCCAAGTAGCCTCATCAGGACTGTATTGCTCCCATTGCACCTTTACCTACCCAATAGCTCGATTCTGGAGCATGTTAACCTTCATGTCGAGGATGCACAATGGATCTGTTTTGAACTCTCCCTCAGGTTCCACATGTATCACATCCCAATCAATCACATGGTTAGGTTCATGTACATATTTCTTAAGCAAAGAAACATGAAAAACATTATGAGCTCTAGTGCTAGCAAGAAACGCAAGTCTATATGCAACTGGCCCTATCCTTTCAAGCACTTCAAAAGGACCACAATATCTAGGTTCCAGCTTGGCACAACTTCCAAGCTTCAAGGAAATATTCCTTTCCCTCACTCTAAGGTAAACATGATCCCCAACATTGAACTCTTTGTCCACCCTATGCTTATATGCGTAGCTTTTCTGTCTATCCTGGGCTGCTTTCAGATTCTGCCTGATCTTTGTAACCTCCCGCTCCATTTCGTTGAGCAATTTTGGACTAAGCACAATCATGTTCACATGATTATCCCAAGTCACAAGTGTCCTACACCTTCTTCTATACAAATATTCATAAGGACTCATCCCCAAGGATGCATACTGTCCATTACTATAGGCAAATTCTACCAAGTGTAAATAATCCTCATGCTTGGATGGTTTTCCCATCACATACATGCAAAGCATGTCTTCCAACACTTGATCCACTCTCTCTATATGGCCATCAGTCTGAGGATGGTAGGCAGTCTTGAAGTTCAACTTGGTACCCAAATCTGCAAACAAACCCTTCCAAAATTTGGAAGTGAACTTAGGATCCCTGTCAGAGACTATTGCCTTAGGAAATCCATGCAATTTGAAAATATCCTACATGAATATTTTTGAAATGGCATCAGTCTTATAAGTGGACTTGGCATGTATAAAATGCGTTTCCTTTTTCAACTTGTCCACCACAACCATGATGGAATCATGTTGTCTCCAAGTCATTGGAAATCTTGTAATGAAATCCATGGAAACCATTTCCCATTTCCATTTTGGAACTGGCAGGGGATGCAACAAACCTACTGGGTGTTGATGCTCAACCTTTACATGATTACATTTCACGCACTTTGAAATATACTCAGCAATGTCCTTCTTCATTTCTGGCCAAACATACTGCTTTCTGGCTATATCAATTGTCTTTTGATATCTTGGGTGACCAGAATATGGAGTTTGATGGATTTCGTCCATAACAATTCTCCTCAAATATGCTACATTTGGAATATAAATTATGTTTTTATAAATAAGAAGTCCATCTTCTTCTAATTTATATCCCTCATACATCTTTTCAAGACTTTGTTGGTGCAATTTGTCTTTTACCTGCACATACAATTCATCTTCAGCGGTAGGATTAACAATTTGTTTTCTCAAATATGATGGCAAATACTAAGAGATGCCAAGTGCATTTCATGCACCTTCCTATTGAATGCATCGACCACTTTAGTTTCTCTTCCTTTTATTTGTTTGATTTTAAAATCAAACTCACATAAAAACTCCAGCCATCTAGCTTGCCTAGAATTTAGAGTATGCTGATCAAACAAATACTTCAGACCACAATGGTCTGTCCTTAACTCAAACTTTTTTCCCATTAAATAATGCCTCCACATATTGAGAGCATGTACTATGGTTGCAAGTTCTAGATCATGAGTGGCATAGTTCTTCTCATGATCTTTCAACTTTTTGGACTCATAATATACCACATGGTTATCTTGCATAAGAAATCCTCCAAGATCTTGTCCACATGCATCAGTACACACCACAAAATATTTCTTTAGGTCTGCAATCTTCAGAACTTGTGCACTTATGAGAAGATGCTTCAACTGTTGGAATCTTTCCTCGCACCTTGGAATCCATTCAAAATTTATCTCCTTCCTCTGCAAAGATGTGATAGGATGTACAACCTTGGAGAATTCCTCCATGAATCTCCTATAATATCTTGCAAGGCCCATAAAAGATCTTACATCTGTCACATGTCTTAGAGTAGGTTGATTCATAATGGCTTCAATATTTTTAGGGTCTACAGATATGCCCTCATCTGAGACAATGTGACCCAAATAATGAGTCCTATCTTTATAGAAGTCACATTTGCTCAATTTTGCATACAACTTATGCTCCCTGAGTACTTGCAATGCCAATCTCATATGTTCTTCATGTTCTTCCTCATTCTTTGAATAAATAAGAATGCCATCAAGGAAAACAAGAACAAACTTGTCCAAATACATGTTGAAGACACTATTCATAAGGCACATAAATGTAGTTGGTACATTTGTGAGACCAAATGGTACCACTACAAACTCATAATGTCCATACCTACTTTTGAAGGTTGTCTTATAAATGTCTTCATCCTTGATTCTTACCTGATAGTAACCAGACCTCGGGTCAACCTTGGAAAACACCTTCTCTCTCCTCATTTTATCAAAGAGGTCATCAATCCTAGACAAAGGGTATTTATTCTTCACAATGACCTTGTTCAACTATATGTAATCAATACACAACCTAAGTGTACCATCTTTATTTTTCATAAACAGAACTGGCGCTCCCTAAGGAGACACACTCAGTCTGATATACTTCTTCTCCAACAACTCTTGCAGCCGCATCTTCAGCTCAAGCACCTCTGGTCTACACACTGGTACTTCTCCTGGCACAAGTTCTATTGTGGAATCAATGTCCCTCTTTGGAGGAAGCCCTGGAATCTCATCAGGAAAAACATACCTGAATTCCTGCAACACATGAAAGTCCTCCAACCTAGGATTTTCATTCTCCACTGCCTCCAACACATGGGTTTCATACACTCTGAAACCTTTCCTACAGAACTTCTTCAGCTGCATGGCTTAAATCTACCTAACAAAAATCACCTTTGGAATGCCTCTTATAACCCTTAAGTTGCCTTCTTCATCCAATCACTCAAAATTCTTGTTATAACAGTCAAGCTTGACTCTGTGTGCTTCCAACCAATCCATTCCAATGAGAAGATCATAGGAACCAAGTGGTAGAACATTCATATCTACACAAGTGACTAGCCCATTCATAACCAATGGACATTTTTCTACACTTCACTGGCATTTCTCTTAGTTCCAGTGGCTTGCTGAACTAACCATGATTTTCTATGCTTTAACTTCTTAAAAACACAAATCTCAACAACTCTAGGATTAATATAACTGTGAGTAGAACCAGGTTCAATCAAAATAGAAACAGATTGTTCAGCAATCTTACCTGTAACCTCAACCACAGTTGACTGATGATCTGTCTGGCGGACCTCCAATGCTACATAAATCCTAGGACTGTCTTTGCTACTTGATCCACAATTTCTGCTTCTTAAATGTTGCAAGCTGGCCTTACATTCCCATTCTCAAGTGGACAATTCCTGCATAGATGGGGTCCTCCACATCTCCAGCATTGGAGAGGTTCTCTGATCTCATTTGGATCTCTTGTCTTTTCTCCCATTACTCTAGTTGGCTTACCCACATCTTGTGATGGCTGCTTCTGCTGATTCCTAAAGTTAGAAGGTTTGAAACCTTTATTCCTTTAATCATACTTCTCATTCCTCTTATCCTTCCAGGGCTTATGGTAATCAAGCTTACCTTTGTTATGATCATAACAATACTTAGCCTTCCTGATAGCCTCTTCTAGAGTTCTAGGCTCATCAAATTCAATTATGTCTTTGTAAGACTGAGGAAATCCACTTTAAAAACGTTGGATTTTCACTTTGTCATCTCTAATGTACCTGACATACCTTAACAACTCCAAGAAATTATTTTCATACTCTTCCATGGTCTATTGTCCCAATATCAGCTCATGGAGTTCTTTAATCTTACCATCATAGTACCTATCGGAGAGGTACTTCTGCATGAAAAAATTCTGGAACTGTTTCCACACAATCTTCTTTTCCCTGATCTTCTTCACTTTCTTGAAGTGCTCCCACCATATGGATGCTCTTCCAGTCAAATTGAATATGGCTACCCAAGCCTTCATATTTCCTGAATAGTCATGGACTTGGAAATATTTTCTCATCCCAAGAAGCCAATCTTTAGCTTCTTGACCAGTCTTTATCTCACCATTAAAGGTAGGCAGTATTGCCTTCTTAAACTCATCACGTGAGATATTTCTGTAGCGCTTCTTTCTCTTTTCTCTGTGAGATGAAGATATCGAACCCCCAGTGGATCCTTCAGAGTCAGAAGATTTTCTAGAATACCTCTTTCTCCTCCTAGAATTTCTTTTACTTCATTCTGGATTTACTGCCCTATGCTTAGAGTTCATCTGCCTTTGGATGCCTGTCAAACTATGCAACATGGCTGCATTTAGCTGATTTTGCTCTTCCTAAGCCTTGACCAGCCTTTCATTATCTTCCCTTTAACTTTGCATCTCCACCCTTAAGCTTCTCATGGTGGCTACAATGTCTGGCGGAGTCTTTTGAAACCTTCTGCCATTAGACTCTGTATCAACATTTCCAACTCTAACGTTTTCTCCCATAGCATCTTCCCCATGCTCATAGGGATTATGTGCATCATCATACATCCCGTAGGTTCTCATGGCTGACCCAAAACCGTCTTTCCAACTACACTATAACTTTGCAAAATGTGTTATTAAACAACATTTGTTAGCTATATAAAAAAAAATAGAATTAGAAAATCATTTACTTACTGTCACCAATAGCTCTATTAACTGTTCAACTTGGCCCATTTAGGCCCTAGTGCTGCAACAAGCAGCTCTGATACCACAATGTAACGTCCCCATATACCCCTAATACGTATTATTAAAAAATTTGCCTCAAGAACACTTGTTCTCCTTTCAAACTCAGGGAAAGGACATTAACACACTCTTTCGCCTTCATTCACAGGCTTAAGAACCCTTGTACATCATTGTAGCAGTCATTCAGCCATAACAGATCCATTATGTGCACAGAAAACCTTCTTCCGCACTGAACATTTTCTTTCCGCACTCTGCCCTCTGCACTTCCTTTTTCTGCCTTCTGCTGTGTAGCATGGAAATTGAAACACCAGGTGCGACGGAAATATTCGACCACTCTTCTTCCTTTCTCCTTCTGTGCTTTCGCTTTCCGCCTTTCTGACCTCGAAAATTGGAACTTTTAACAAACGACGGAGATATTCATCCATCATTTCTCCTTTTTCCTTCTGCTTTTCCCCTTTCTGAACTCAGAACTCGAAAATCAAAAATTTAACAAAAGACAAAGATGTCCATCCATCATTTCAGCTTCTGCGCTTCCACTTTCTGCCTTTCTGACCTCGGAACTCAGAAATCGGGAAAAACAAAAATGGTGGAAATACTTCATCCACTTTATGCCATCCGACTTCTACCTTCTACCTCCACTGCGGAACTCAGAAATCGGGAAAAAAACCTTCGACCTTAACCTTTCCTGCACTTCTAGCTTCCGTTTTCCACCTTTCCGACCTCGGAACTCGAAAATCGGAAAGTTATCTTTTTGCCTTAGAATTATTCTGCACTTCCGACTTTCGCCTTTCTCCTTTCGCCTTCCGACCCCGGACTTCGGAAATCAGAAAACACACATTCTGCCTTTTTTTCAACTTCCCTTTCCCCCTCCCATCTTCTGCCTTCCGTAGGTGGATCCCGGGGTGCAGAAACACAACAATTCTTACCTTAGCTGCAAACTAACTCTTTAGCCAGGCTTTTCTATCCTCCAAGGACTTAAGCAAAATGCATTGAACATACAAGGTAATACAAAAGTAAAATGCAAGGAAATATACACAAGTCAACCTCTACTTATTCATCATCCAACATTCAACACGAACATAGTGATTCACAGACAAATACATGGCATAAACAAGCATAACAGAGATGCTTATGCAACAATGAATCCTACTTCATTCATATCAAGCATTCTTCCTGATCAATTCATCATATTCATTATTCATAAACAACTTCAATGCACAAACAAGAATGACAAAGAATACTTATCTTGATGATGGAGTTGTCCCGCAACTAGCTAGGTGACTGCAACATTCCATCCAACCATAGGCCAATGTGTTCATTAATCTCTAAACACACTGCCACCCCTGAGCTGGGCATGATTTCCACAAGGAACTAGGGAACAACAGGCTTACACACAACCAACACACACCAAAACATAGTCGAACCAACCTACAGCGGGGTTTCTTAGACTGTCCAAGGCAACAAGCCAAAACACAACATGACACAACCAAACCAACTAACAATTGGGATTATCAGGTTGCTAAGGCAATGTAGAGATAGAATTGCTAAGCTAGTGAGCTCAACCATAGAGCTATGGAATCCTACACAATATCTTGCTTGTCCTCCTCAATACCTGCATCGGCCAACACAAGGAAGTATTCCCTTCATTGCTACATAGTCCTTCAGGCCATACCTTCCTTTCTAGTGCTCTTCCAGGTGTGCAGAAATGAAAGTTACTAGCCCTCTTGATCTATCTGTGAGGTTCCTCTCTTCACTAGGTTTATTAGCCAATTTTGGGCCTCTTCCACTCCTTGGTATTCAAACCAAAATAGGGATGCACATCACAACAATCCTAAAGGAAAAACACATCACACAGGCTTAACTCTGTAACACAGAGAAAATCACTACAGAACCACACTTTCGCAACTTAGGAGAGTTAAACAAACCGTTCTGAACAATGGACCACTTCACAACAACACTCCTAGACCATGGAGGACTACACTCTCATAAAATTGAGTGATCCCCACTGTCCATTCACTCAGCAAACACAACACATTCCTTCTTCCACGACTCAGGGTAGTGAACCAACAACCCGCCCATGAACAACTAATCAGAATGAACCGAATGAGCAACAGAACGAGCAAAATGGTCGGGAATAATGAACAACCACGACGCTCAAGAACAACAAAACCTTCTTGCGTCTAGGAGAAAGGACAGACTGGCACGCATCGCGTGCTTCCTTGCTGCAAAAGCAAGAATTCGGCTTCCCAAACTGTAGACTTGCATGCTTTCTCAGTCAAGCAATCAGACTGTCATGCCTTGCTCTATCCAAGGCATTAACTGCATCATCCAACTTATGGAAGAAATTAATGATTGAGGACGGAGGACAAAAAGGTAGCTGAGGGTTTCATGGGTTTTCCCATTGACATATTGTCACACCCTATTGGATCAGGGAGTTTGACTAGCTCCCCACGCTATCCCTTATGGAATCATGCCCCCATCTCTTTCACGTTTGTATTCCATAGCTAGTTGTGGTATAATATTAATTTATACATATAAATGATATATCAAAATATACAATGTCTAACTCAACACCAAAACAATAGGTATCAACCTTGATCACCTATCCACAAAACATCAATCAATGGCAGGGCATTGGCCTTGAGCTCCATGCTGTGATCTCAATCACAATGCATACATCATGTACAATTAAATACCATGGGTCAAAAATGGGGTATCACAACCTGTCTCTTCACAACCCATGTGATGGGCTTTAATGTAGTCTATGTCCTGCTCAGATGGACGAGAAGGCTCACACGAGTTCAGGAAGACTCCAAATGAAGCCTCCTTCAGCTCCCATCACTCATTACTATCATGTTTCTTCGAGAGTTGAGCATGTATCAGTCGATGCAGTGAAATATTTCTATGGTGCAGTGAACATTTCCCCCGGCATTGCAGCTGCTAGTGCTGCAACAGGAATTGGTCCAGAAGCAGGGTATGAGTTCTGTGCTGTTGTGAATGAAATTACTCTTGGTTCAGTGAAAGGTTCCTATTCTCCTGATTTATGCGCTGCTGTGAATTAAAATACTCATGATTTCTGTGTTGTTGTGAATGAAAATACTCTTGGTTCAGCAACCGGTCGTCTCGTGCAACTTTTGATTTTGGTTCAGTGAAAGGTTCCCACACTGGCACAGTGAATTGGCTGACAGGTGCACCAAACTCGCCCCTCACCGAGTCTTATTCCTTCTTACTGGAGTCCCTAAGCATCTCCGACAAGGATTGTTTTCCCATCCCTTAAGCGGAAGACTATGCAATGCATTATGTTTTGATTTCATCCTAGAAAGATATGGCAAATAGGGAAGTCACTCTGGAAGACCTCCAAGATTCTCTCAAGGATATCAAGCGGCATTTAAGGTGGCTCTACGATATAGTAAAAAGAGGTGTCACTGAAATAAGCGCAACATCTGAAGATGTCAAATGGATGGCCCGTCAGATGGGAAATCAAGATGCCCGAATTGAATACAACCATCGAGACATGTATGAGTTAATGGGCAGAATAGGTTATATGAAGGAGGATTTATAGAAGTTGGTCAATATGAATCAAAGCAGCCATATCCACGACTCCCCTATCAAAGACCAGGAAATGGAGGAAGCCTCAGTGGTCCAGCCAGTTAAAGACCCAAAGGGAAAGGAACAGGAGTAATTCTAGCTCAATGGGTATTTTATGTTTTTTTTGCATTTTTTTTTAGGTGCCTGTGTTCGAATATACCCTTCGAAGGATGATAGTAGTTTGCTTTGGCATAGTTGCAAGTTTAAGTTTCTAGGTTTCAGCTCAAACAACTCTGAAATTTTGGGTTCTTATAGTATATTATGTAGATCTCAGACCTCCTATTTTTGTATGCTTGGTTGGCTACAAGTTTTTTTATAAATACAATACCTTCAAGGTTTCTGTTAAAAAAAAAGATAATGGAGAAGAATATTGCTTCAAGGAATTGTTGGGATTTTCTGACTAAAGTCCAACTAAGGAGAACTAACCCATACAAGGCGCTTACTGCAGCCCCAGCTTCCTTTGTTAGTTTGCTCTCAAGAATTGAGAGTCTCAATTTATTTACTAAAAATAAATTAAAACTAAATATTAACTAATCTATTTCTATCCTATGCTATGCAGGAGCATGATTAATACATAAGTATAAGCATGAAAAGTATGATTTGATTACAATTTATTTTAAAGAAATTAAATATAATGTAATTTTTTTAAGCACTACTTTTCAAAAATAAACCAAATAATTAACAAAGTAATTACTAATCTATTTCAAATTCCTCGTTACATAAGACACAATCAAATACAGTAAAATTAGACATTCTAGACAAATAAACATAAAAGTTCAAATGCAAGAATAAAAATGAAATTGTATTTGAATTTTATTCAAATGAATAAATGAGAACAATAAAATGCAATCTTACTAAAACAGTTTGAGTAAATATTGGAAAAATACTAATAACCATCATCCAAATCTCCCTCCCATATACAAAATGAAACTTAAAGATTCTTAGACTCTGTAGAGAAATTCTTAGAAAATGATTCTGTTGTAACCTCTTCCATATGAATTCTACCACCCAACCCGCGGTTGTTGGACGAATTTCCAATTATACCTGCACACGAGATAAATATAAATCAACCAAGATAAAAACATACGGTAAGAAATATTGAATAAAGAAAGAAAAATTGCAACAAATAATGAAAGGGAAAGTATTGTAAGAGAAAAGAATAATATGTGAGAAAGGAATCATCCCTTTGGATTTATGAAGTAAACTCCAATATCAATGCAAAAATCTTCCCTTCCTTATATGAGAAATGGCCACATTCACATACTTAAATTGTCCTTCAGCTCGGTTTCATGAGTGATTTCGCTTTGTAAAGCATAAGAGTTGTAACTTTCTAATGACTAAGTGAAACTATCTCAGTAAAATATTGTTTCAATTTATTTTTCTTACTCCACAATGGTGCGATGTTCTCACTCTCATCAATCTGGCGCACATCCCTTATAAGGTTATCAATAATCTTCTTTGTAATGTTTATTTGTGCTCACCTTAATCCTTTTCACCCATCTAACAATATTATTCTTGCAATTTCCACCATCTCGTATAAATTATAGTAATTAGTTATTTTGTTGAACAAGTGAGAAGGAAACCTCGAATACAAGTGAAAATATAATACAGAAATAAATTGACAAGCAAATTATTTTCCACACAAGTAACTTCGATGAAGGTATCATTCTCAATAATTGTAATCTTTATCTTCAACTATCATTTACTTCTCTTGGGTGACTACTTGGGATATCGTTCAATGCCACAAACTTTGGGTGCAGTTTGGAAATATTGCTCTGGTAAGCGTGGGAGAGACTCACTCTGAAACCTTTCTTAACGAGTGTAAGCAAAGGAAGAGCAACGTAAGTAGGTCGATGAGGCCAACTTATCAAACCTCCTCCTCTGAAACGGCTTCCGCGGCTAGGGCTTTGAGAGTCAACCAGGTCGCTTCTGCGACTAGGGTTTCAACCCTAGCCGCACCTTTTTGTTGTGGGGCTTTGTGCTTGTAATTGTGTGAGAGTATTGAACACCAGGCTCTCTTCGGTGTGGTGTAGATTCTTTGTGCAACGACCCATCGTTTGTTGTGGCGGCAGTGGCGACTTTTCCGGGGTTTCAAGGAACGGTATCCACAGTGCGCACAACTCTTTGGTGGAGTGGTGGCTATTTTGTGGTGGTTCTCTCTCTCTTTCGGCGGCTAGTTTTCGTGGGGACGAGGTGTAGTGCCCGCTTGGGCTTTCCTTTTTGTTGGAGACATGGGCTTTCCCACTGTGTCGGCAACGGACTGTGTTGTCCCTCTGGTGGTGGCAATGATCCCTTCTTTTTTTTCGGTGGTCCTACACATGTTGTTGTGCGTGGCTATGGAGGTGGTTGGTTGTCCGTTTCTGTAGCATCTATCCCAGGAAGTGGCTGCTTCTTGGTCTCAGCTCAATGGTTGAGGCAGTATCCCTGTATGAGACAGCTAGGGTTCCAACCCTAGCAGCTATGATTGTGTTTTTTTTGCTCTTTTGGAGCAGTTTGCACATGCCCCAGCTCTTACTTTGGCTAGGAGCTTGTGTTTTGCTTGCTCAGGGTGTTGATCATTATGTGTGGTAATTTTTTTCTTTCGCTGGGAGACTGATTGCTCAGGTACTGAACTCTGTTTGTAAGTATTGTGATCCGTTTGTGGGTTTTGAGCACTGTTTGTGGGTTTTGACTAGATATTATACTTAGTATCATAAATGTGTATCTCATTACCTTTGATTCTAATGAATATCAAAGAACTGTTATTTTTCTTCTGGAAAAATAAACAGTCGTACCAGGTGCATGTACATTTACCGTAAGTCGTTAATCCCTTCCTTCTTAACAAATTGGCTCTTGAACATGGCAAGCTACCTCCTATATTAAGGCGATATGGAAATCATAACGATCTTTCCTCATATCCTTTAAATTTCACCTTTTTCAATTTCAACAATCTTTACACAATTTCATATTCTTTTGACGACAGAAAGATACAGTATGATATTCAATTGAACTGGCATGAGGAATCTATCTGGAAGCCTTATTTATTGTATTATGTTGGCACAATTTAATTCCAACTACAATTCCTTTTATATTGATTTGATTATATGATGTAAAGTTTAAAAACGCATGGCACTCAACACTTTATTTTCTTAAGAGTAGTTGTAATAGATCATTCTCCTCGAGTCAATCTACCAGAAATCAGAAATCTCACTTGGCTAATTGGAAATCTATTTCTGCTCCTGTAGAATTTGGAGGCTGGGACATAAAGAACTTAGATTGGTTTGGGATCTCACTCGGGCTAAAGTGTATGTGGCGGCTTCTGATGGGGAAAGGCATTTGGAGTCAGATCATTATAGATAAATATATAAAGAACAGACCCCTGGAGGATTGGATTGGATCTCGAGCATTCTCTGTCAGGGGAACCTTGTATTTTTGAAATGGCTTCATTAGAATTTTGTCTTTGATCACTTGTAAGCTAGGCTGGAAGGTGGGTAATGGAATTAAAATCTGGCTGGGTGTGGATCCCATTGCTGGTCTTGATGCTTCGTATATTCACCCCGAGGGCGTAAGGGATTATCTATCAGACTATGGGATTTCATTTATTTCCCAGGCTCAGAAATAGTTTGGAAATTCACTTGGACTTAATTGTTGGTACTCGGCATCAGACTTAGATCTGGGGGGTGAATGGGCTGATCAATGGACAACATATATAAGGGGCCTTACTCATGGTGGAATTTAGATAGGAAACTCTAAAGACTCTCTTCTCTAGATGTATGATAAGGAATTGGGTATGGTAACTGTGAGGAAAGCATATGAGCTCATAGTTTCAGAGAATCTACCTCAGGAAAATCATGGCATTCTCACTCAGGTTTGGCATTTCAATATCCCTATGAAAATTAAATGCTTCATTTGGCTAGCTTTAAATGGGAAAATAAATACCTGGGAAAACCTGCGTAAGAAGGGATGGCTCGACCCTAACAGATGTAGCCTATGTAAGACAAGTGTTGAATCGATCTATCATTTGTTTGTTACTGTACCTTTGCTCAGGAGGTTATTTTCAGCTTAGTTAGATTATTTGATGTGCATCTAACTTGGACAGATACATCTCTTGTAGAAAACCTCACCAGCTGGTTCTCTAAGGATGGTGATCTTCTTTATCTGCATATCTTCTTCATATGGAATTTGTGGAAGACTAGAAACAACTACATATTTGAGGAAAAAGCTCCAAATATTTCCAGGCTGTGTCACATTATCATGCTTGATATTGCAGCTTACCAAGTACCCAAAAAAAATGGAACCAAAGTCAGGAACATTAGGGATCCTCTGGAGAATATATTTCCCATGGCATTCTTCGATGGAGCAGCTGCTAAATCAATTGGGGGTGCGGGTGTCTGTATCTGGATCAATGAGCAACATTATCTCTCTATCAAACTGGGCTGTGGAAGTAGTACAAATACCCGAGATGAACTGTTGGCTCTCTAGGATTTATTGTACATTTCAAAAGAAATTGTGCTGCCCAATTTACATATCTTTGGAGACTCTTTAGTAGTGATTAATTGGGCAAAGGAAGTATCCTCTCTTTATATAGTGAGCTTAGAGGCTTGGTGTAACAACATTAGAAGGATCATTGCTTCCTTTTCATCTATGGAATTTAAACATGTCTATAGGGAACATAATGAGAGGACAGATTTATTACCTAAGGAAGGGCTCCTATTGGCCTCAGGCCATCTTACCCTCACTGAATTTAGTGAAGGGGAAGTTTATGGGGAATTAGCACTACAACTTTTTTAAGAGCTTTGCGTTGTGTCTTATGGCCCACTAGTTCTTTTTGAGTATGACATTCTTTTTTGTGAGTATCAGTTAGTTGATCACTGTGTGACTATTTTGAGCCGCCCCGAGCTCTGGCTTGGATAATGTCTCTGGGCTCTCCTTATTTTCTCTTAGAGACATTTTTGGTTGATGTGATGGAAATATTGATAGTGGCTAGTCATTGAGAGAGCACTTACATTTGTATGAGCCACCTATGTATTGATAGTTGTTGGTCATTGTGAGAGCACTTATACTTTGTATAAATTGCCTAGATAGGTGTCTGAATCCACTTGTTGGATGTGATGTTATTTCTTGAAGATGTACCCTGTTACCTTTGATTCAATTGAATATCAAGGAACTGCTTTTTTCGTCTAGAAAAAAAATCTACCAAAAACTGATTTGCAATTTCCGATACGTCTCTTTTCAATTAAATTTGATATAGAGTTTACCATAATTTATCAATCACACTTCAAGATTTTAAATATTCCAAACATAAGGTTATGAATGTCATCTCTTAAGATCAATAACCTATTTTCAATAAATGTATAATAGTATAGGTTAAGACGGTTACTCTTTAAAACACATATAATTTAAGAGCCACTTAATGTTTACCTTAATCATAAAAGAATATATATATGAATTCATATGGATACACTTTATGCACCTTGTGAAGTTTATAATAACACAATGTAATTCAAAGAGACCCATGTGTTTAAATTTCTATCCAATGAAATTTTTTATTATTATTTCTAATGTATATAATAAGATTATTTTCTTTTAAATGAATGTATGTAATAATCTTAATAACAATCAAAGAAAAGTGATTTTGAATAAGTCTTATAAAAAGATATTTTATATTAACTTTTAAAGCAAAAATATGGATTAAAATATTCACCAATATGCCTTAAATTGTATTTTTAATTAAAAAACCCAAAAAAATTAAAAAATTAAAAAATCTTACCAAAACCAAAAGTCTTATAAGAATTGATGTTTAGTTCAAATGAAAGACCATAAACTCATCTCAAGCTCTTAAAATGTGTTCTTAAACTTAGCTTAAGTCAAATAAGATTAAGCTTGGATTGAACCATTATGAATTTTGATGGGATTATAAAATTGTATAGTGAAGATAGAATTAAGACAATAAATAATTAGTCTTAATCCCACAAAGAAAATCCATTCATCTATTAAAATAGTAAAGGTCGAAACTTCACAAGAGTATTAAAGTATCGTTTCAATTCAATTAATCCAAATTGAAGCATGTAACGACTCAAATATGTTCAAAAAAGAAGAAGGAATAAACAATCTTTGTTGTGCTGCCTAAAAGAACCAAAAGTCAAATGACAAAGATCACCAAAATAACACAATCCTCTTGAAATGAAAGCCAAACCAAAGAACAAGAAAAGAAAAAAATCAAGGATCCAAAAAGAGATCATCAAACAACTAAGTAAATCAAGCAAGATAAAGGAAAAGAAGAACAAAAACCTAAGTATGCACAAAAATATAATGTCGGCCCCTTTGATTTTACAAAAAATCAAGGGGAGTTGTTGGGGCTCCAACAGGAATTTGATAAATTTTGTATGCAAGAAAGAATTAAGCACGAGAAGACTGTTGCTTACATTCCACAACAAAATGGTGTGGTTGATCGGATCAATCACACAATCATGGAACATGCAAGAAGCATGCTCAACTCATCTAGGTTGGATAACGGATTCTCACTATAGGTTCTTAATATAGTTGCATATATGATTAATAGATCACCCATAGCTACATTGGATGAAAATTTTTACAAAGGAGGTTTGGTGTGGTAAGGCAGTTGCTTATTCTCATTTTCATATTTTTCCCATGTGCCTAAAGAAAAGAGATATAATCTTGACCCAAAGTCAAGGAACTCTATTTTTCTTAGTCACGATAATATTGTAAAGGGGTATAGATTGTGGGATCCTACTGATCACGATTTTATCCCAAATGTTATTTTTATTGAAAAATCCATGCAAAGGAAAAATGTACAACAAACACCCGAGATTGTCTAGTTGAAGTAGAAATGCATGAAGATGAAAATGAAGCTTATGTTCAGCAAGAAGAGTACAAGTTCAACATCCATAACTCAGAATATCTACATGCCCCAAGAGATGTCCAGAAAGGTATTCTCCCATTTTTTAGTCTTCTTTTTCCTTGTTAATTGATGATGGTGAACCTAATTTATTTCAGCAAGCCAGAGAATTTGAAAACAGAGATAAATAGAGGGAAGTTGTAACAACCTTAGAAAGTGGGCAAAAGGTTGGGGTTTCTCCTCAATCATGATGGAATCTTGTTGGTTGGAGTGGAAACTAGTTGTGGATGTGTATATGGGCACATCACCCATTGAGAAGCTTCGAAATGGTTGAGTCATGAGAATGAGTGGGCCTCTTTCCAAGAAGTGGCTAAGTGTTCCCACGCTTATAGGCTCTTTCGATAAGGAAGTGTCGTGCAGAATGGGCAAGGATCCAACAACATAGAGTTTGAAATCTAACACGGGTTAGAATCCCATATGGTGCGGGGAAAAAATCCCACACTTAGACGAAATTTGGTGGCCAAGGGGATTCCGTGTGGAAGAAGCTCCATAGGTGGGAACATCGGCTTGGCCTTGTGCGAAAGCTTGTGGGGAGACACATTAGTATAAAAGAAGGAAATATTGACACTTAGAGAAATCAGAAGAAATAAAGTGGCACTTGGAGGAATCCACTCATATTTCATCTTATTCTTGTGAGAGGTGTCCTCCCCTTGTGAGGCGCTCTACATAAGGGTTTACTGGGGAACAGGAGCAGGAGAAAGAGCTCCCAAGTTGCGCTGGTAGATGGAGATCCCATGATGAGTTGGTGTACCAAGCTTCCAACCTATGTTGGTAGGTGGAGCTGCCAAACCAAGGTGGGGAGGAGAGAACCCAAGTCATGCTGGGATGCAGACTTGGGTTGGAAAGCTCCCAAATTTGTTGGTTATGGACTATGAGGGAGAGCTCCCAAACTGAGCTAGTGAAGCGGCAGGATTCTAGGCAGTGATGGGTGAGATCCCAAGTCACGTAGATGACAAGCTCTTGAGTCAAGTTGCAGACTTGGTGCAGAAGTCTCCCAGGGCATGTTGGAGCATGGTAGGATCCCATGTTGATTTGAGGAGCTTCCAATTGATGTTGGATATTAAGGATGGTCCTATCTTTGTGTAGAAGGCTATCCTTGTGAACATGGCAGTGGATGCAGATGTAGATGCGAGTAGTGGATTATTGGCTTCCGTAGGGAAGCATGCTCCACAAAAATGCATGCGATTTGGAAAATAGGCTTGGGTCAAGAGGTGCACATGAGTCTAGGATAGGTGACAAACTCTTGGAGAACCTAAAGAGAGACACATCCAACATAATGTGGTGGCATGGTTTAGCAGACCCAGTGAGGCATGCATTCATGTGACAAGCTTCCGGGAGAAGTGTTGGATTTCGAAAGATGATCTGGTTCATGTCTTGGTGATGTTGGATGCATTAGGCAAGGTGAAGGATGTGATCTGTGAGTAGGAAATATGTCATAGGGGAAAGACATGGTTGCAGGAAGGAAGACTTCAGTAGAACAAGAAAGGAGCTTAGCAAGATGGAGCTTGTGAGTAGGGAGGCTTCAACATATTTGAAAATATTGTGATGCGTTGTAGCTTACCGATAGACTTGGCATAAGCATTGCAAGCAGGTAGGCATGTAGATACGACGGAGAACAATCTAAGTTGTGGCTTGATTGTATCATGAGGTTTTTTGGTGTGGGTACACTCTTGGATGAGATTCCAATGCGTGGCATCCTCCATTGGTGTAACAAGTCTCATTGTATATTTATACTTTGGTATTATGGACGTCTGAGTTTGGGGTTCTTCCCACACAAACAAATTTTGTCTCTTGTATTTTATTTGGATAAGTGTTAGATGTGTTATTGGATGTGCGTGTAATGTAAAAATGACTAAGTATAGAATTGGTTAGAGATAAGTGTTAGGAAATCTATGGGTTTAGGTGTAGTCTTTCGGTCATCTATCGAGATGGTCTCACCCTCAAAAAGGATTAAGGAAGAGCTACATGGAAAACCAGAAGGAAAAAAGCTGGGTCACATTGGTGCACTCATGACATGTGGTATTAAAGTAAGAGTCACTTAGGCTTCATCACTCTTCTAGAGAAGATGTGGTATCAAAGTAGGTTTTCTCTTCACCAAGATGTAAATGAGTTGTCTCATTTGGGAAGTTGAGTGTGGAAGAGGTCAGTTGGAGGTCAGGAGGTGCATTGAGTAGCAATGTGCCCAACTTACCCTCAGTTGACCACATAGTGGATCGATAGGAAATGAAGTGCCAAGGAAGGGGTGTGCATGGTAGTAGAATTGAAAGGGTGACAGAGTAAACAGTTGTAGCAGTGCTTAGCAAAGGAGTTCCTAGCGCGTGGAAAGGTTTCCAAAATAATGTGAAGTGCAATAGTTGGATCTTTGCATTGTGGGAGTGTTTGTGGATGTGAAGAAGGAGGTTTGTAGTGTATCCATGATAAACGTATGTGAGATGGAAGGTGGGTTTTATGAAGGCAGTACACACATACTCAATGGATGTAAGATGGAAGGTGGATAGTGCACCTATGCTCAAATCAGGTGTAGAGAAAACAGTGTGATATGGTGCAAGGAACTCACATCCCGACCGTAGGGAAGCACATAACGTAACTCGTGACTGAGTGAATCTTGCAGAAGGAAGGGTGAAGTGCTAGGGAGTGTCCCTTGGTAGGAGGCACACCCATAACTGGAAAAGGTACACCCAGGGCTGGAAGAATTCAACAAACATTATTTTGAGAGGAACATAAGGGTATGCTTGAGGAGGAGTGTGCCCAAATCTTGGAAAGGGGGTTCCCAAGAGGGGCCTCCCGATGCTTTACATGCTTGAGTAGAAGTAAGTCCAAAAAGGTTAGAGTATCATTTATGTCAAGGCTTGGATGAGGCATATCCGAGACTTGAAACATCAAAAAATTGTGGAAGAGACAAGTTGAGGAGGACTTTCCTGAACCTATGGAAGCACTGAAATTTAAATTCCATTGTGGTAGAAGTGGCTTGATAGTTCGGTCATTGTTGGATGTTGGAAGGTGTAGATAGAGAAGATTGTTACAGCTAAAGTGAGTTGTGGAAGGCACTGGAGTGGAAGCTCCAATGGGAGGATTCATGTGATGTGGATGAACTCACAGAGAGTTGCAGAAGAAGAAACATGCACTTGGAAGCAACTGGAAGATAAGATTGTGGTAGTGATTCATGTGGTTGTCGTGTAGTTGGGTGGAATTGGGAGGTATTCGCCTTGAGATAGAGTTTCCCAAGGAAATGACGCATGTACCGAGTGGCTACAGTAAGCCAAGTAGTGGGTAGTTATTCATGAAGGACTAAGTATTTTGGTTCTTTGCAAAGATGTTTGTGCAGGCTCATCGTAGTAGTGAGTTGATGGCACTCGGGTGTGTGATCATCATTGTGGTTAGTGTTGGGACCATGGGGTGCAGCGGGCACTCAATCCAACCATTTTCTCAATTGCATGGAAATGATGAGGTAGAAGTGTAAGATGTAGCACCTTCTCTGATTGTACACTCTTCTAATTTTCATGGGCATGGAAAATTGAGAGTGGATGTAGCATACTTTAAAATATTGAGAATCAAATCAAAGGGAGTTGCAGAAGAAAAAAGTGATAGTGGTCCTTTTTTGGTGTTTGAGGCAAGAAATGATGCCTTGCCTTTAGACCAAGAGGACTGTGCAGACGGGAAGATGTTAGTTTTTCTAGATCTTATTATCGTAGTTAGGATCTTTGTCTGAAAGAATAACAACTAGATGCATAAGATATAACAGATACACAAGACACAAATATTTTCACTGGGGAAACCATAAAGGAGAAAATCCCACAAACTTCCTCAGAATAGTACAGTCATAAAGACTGTGTCATAAGATGATCAATCCTAGTAATAAGAATTATTCAACATCTATCTATCTCTCATCCCTTCTCTCTCTCTCTCTCTCTCTCTCTCTCTCTCATGTGAACTTGAGTGAGTGTGAGGTGTGTATAAATGAGGGAGTGTGCCTCCCTATTTATACTAATCAAGTGATTGACTATGATGTCACACTGGGGACTATTTCCCCAACTTACAATGAAGGTTGTACCTCAAAGTCTAGACACAAGAAAGGCATCTCACAAGGAGGCAAACCCATCTCCAATTGGGGTACAACAACATACAATGATAATATACATCAGAATATCTTCTGAAGTTACAAATACATCAATAGAAGAAAACATGAAGGTAAGAAGATCTATTGTCGTTGTAAGGAGATCAAGTACCAAAACATAAGTAAGTTTGGAACCTACAAAACTTGGGTGTTTTTCCTTGGAGTTGAGTCTTGTGCCTTGGAAATTTTTGAGGCAGAGGTAGTGACTTTGCGTTGGTTCAACATAGTTGCATGGATGACCAAATTGTGGAGGAAGTTGGTTATGTTGGGCATGAGAGTACAGAACTGTACCAAGTAGTAGGTTGATGGTGCAATGATTAATCAATTTGAGAGGCTTTGTGGAAGGATCAATTGTGGCTATAGGTGGTAGTAGTGACATTGAATTCATGATCAGTTGAGTGTTCTTGGAGATGTTTCCAGGACGGAAACAAGTTGAGTGGGGGAGGATGTAATAGACTTATAAAGTAGGAAAAAAGTTGGGGTTTATCCTCACTCATGATGGAAGCTTGTCGGTTGGGGTGGAAACTAGTTGCGAATGCATAGATGGGCGCATCACACACCAAGAACCTTTGACATGGTTGATTCATACGAATGAGTGGGTCTCTTTCCAAGAAGTGGCTAAGTGTGCCCACACCTATATGATCTTCCAACAAGGAATTTTCGTGCGGAGTGGGAAAGGATCCTTTGGAATAGAAGTAGACAGTTGACACGGGTTAGAAGCCAAGATGGTGTAGGGGATGGAACCCACACTTAGACGGATTTTGGTGGCCATGGGGATTCCTTGCAAAAGAATCTCCATAAGTGGGAACATCGATTTGGCCTTGTGTGGAATCTTATGGGAATACACACTAGTATAAAGGAAGGAAAGCTCGACACTTAGAGAAATTAGAAGAAATCAAATGGCACTTGGAGGAATTCGCACATATTTGATTTGACTCCTGTGAGAGGCGTCCTCCCCTTGGGATTCACTTTGCAGGAGGGTTTACTAGGGAACATGAGGGTGCAGGAGTAGGAGCTCCCAACTCAAGTTGGAAGTTGGAGCTCCCATGACTAGTTGGTATGGAAAGCTTCCAACCCAAGTTAGAAGGTGGAGATTCCAAACCGAGGTGGGAAAGTGAGCTCCCAAGTTGTGTTGGGTTGTAGACTTGGTCTGGAAATATCCCAAAACATGTTGGTTTTGGACTGTGAAGGAAAGCTCTCAAACTGAGATAGTGAAGTGGAAGGATTCTAAGCAGTTTTGGGTTAGCTCCCAAGTCGTGTGGGTGACAAGTTCCTGATTCAGGTTGCAGACTTGGTGTGGAAGGCTCCCAAGACATGTTGGAGCATGGAAGGCTCCCATGTTGGTTTGAGGAGCTTCCAAGTGATGTTGGTTTTTATGGATGGTCATATCTTCGTGTAAAATACTAGCCTTGCAGACAGGGAAGTGAATTTGAATGTGAGTAGTGGCTTGTTGGCTTCTATAGGAAGGTGTGCGGTTTGGCACACGGTAATGGGTGAAGAGGTGTGCACAAGTCTAGGAAATGTGACCAAATATTGGAGAATCCAAAGAGAGATGCATCCAACAAACTATGGTGGCATCATCTGGCATAACCAGTGAGGCATGCAGTCATGTGGTGAGCTTCTGAGAGAAGTGTTGGATTGCAAAACATGATATGGTTCATGCCTTGGTGTTGTTGGATTCACTAAGCAAGGTGATGGGCATGAGATGTGAGTAGGAAGTATGGCATAGGGGAAAGACGATGGTTGTGAGTAGGCAGAATTTGGTATATCAAGCAAGGATCTTGGCAATATGGATTTTGTGAGTAGGAAGGCTTCAGTAGATTCGTTAAGGTTGTGATGGACTATAGCTTACCGAGAGACTTGGCATGAGTGTTGTGAGTAGGAAGGCATGCAGATATGAAGAATAACACTTTAAGTTGTGGCTTTATTGTGTCTTGATTTTTTTTGGTGTGGGCACACTCTCGGATGAGTTTCCAATATGTGGCATCATCCATTGTTGTAACAAGTCTTATTGTATACGTGTACTTGGGTATTAGGAATGTTAAATTTCAAGGTCCCACCCACATAAACATTTGAATTTTGTACTGTATTTTGCTAAGTTTTGTATGTGCATGTAATGTAAAAATGGCTAAGTATAGAATTGGTTAGAGATAAAAGTTAGGATTTCCACGAGTTTAGGCGTAGTCTGTCAGACAACTACTAAGATGGTCTCACCCTCAAAAATGATCTAGGCAGTGCCACATGGTCCACCTAAAGGGAAAAAAATGGTTCATGCTAGTGCGCTCGCAACAAAATACATGGTTGAAGAAATGAATGCATTAAACAAGAATCAAACATGGGAACTTGTGGATCTCCCACTATGAATAAAATTTGTTGGAGATAATTGGGTGTATAAAGTATTAAAGAACAACAATGATGAGTTGTTGGAACGTTATAAATCTCAATTGGTAGAAAAAGGTTATGTGAAAAAATCAAGTATATATTTTTTAATGAAATCTTCTCTCCAATTGTGAAGCTTACTATTGTAATAGTTTTACTTGCACTTGTAGCAACATAGGATTTAGAGTTGGAACAACTAGATGTCAAAATTGAATTTACTGTGTGGTGATATTTATGAATAAATTTGTATGGATCAACTTAAGGGATATACAGAAAGAGGAAAAGAGAATTTGGTTCGCAAACTCAAGAAATATTTGCATAGATTGAAACTGGCACGAAGGATTTGGTACATAAAATTTAATACCTTCATGAAGAGCAAAGGTTTTAGTATAAGTTAAGTTGACCATTGTGTGTATTATAATAATTTTGATGATGGTAGTTCTATTATCTTGTTGTTGTATGTTGATGATATGATAGTCGTAGGCCCCAACATGAATAAAATTATTGATCTAAAGTCTCATTTGGAAAGGACATTTGAGACAAAGGATCTAGGAGTAGTAAATCAAATTCTAGGGATGAAGATACACAGGGACATAACAGGTAGGAAGATATGGTTAAGTCAAAATTTCATATACATAAAATATTTTGCAGTGCTTCAATATGCAAAATTCAAACCAGTTAGCACCATACTTCCTGTGCACTTCAAGTTGTCTTCCGAACAATTTCCTAGCATAGAAGCAAAGAAGACAAAATTGTCTCATGTAATGTATTCATAAACAATAGGAAGCCTCATGTTTTCCATGGAGAGCACTACACCAGATATTTCCTAAGTAGCGAAAGTTGTTAGTCGGTTCATGGTGAATCTTGGTAATGAACATTGGAATGTTGTGAAGTGGATACTAAGATATTTAAGGAGTGCTTCAGCCGTTTTTACTTGTTACATATTGACATATTTACAAATTAAAGGTTTTGCATATTTTGATTTTGGTGGAGATAGAGATGGACAAAATCCTACTATGGCATATGCTTTCAATCTTGTCGATAGAGTTGTAAGATGGTAGAGTTGTAAGATGGACATCTAAGTTGCATCTAGTGGTGTCTTTATCAACTACTGAAGCATAATATGTGGCAACAATTGAGGCTAGTAAAGGGGAAATATGGCTAGAGCGATTGATGGATGAATTCAAAATGATACAAGGGAATATCAATTTGCACTGTGAAATTCAAATTGTTATTCACTTAGTAAAGAATCCATCATTTCATGATCGTATGTAGCATATTGATATTAAGTACCATTTCATAAGGAAAGTGGTGGAAGAACGTATGTTATTTTTGGAGAAAAATGATACTATTGAGAATACTATAGATATCCTAATGAAGTCATTTTAAACATAGAAGTTTGAATTATGAAAATTTTCTCTGCACTTTCTAAAATTTTGATGAAGGAAACATTGGGAAATGAAAAGTGGGTGTAAAACATTGGAAAGGAACTTCGTGTATATTGAATTCAAGTGGGAGAATGTTAGGGGATGAATCCAATATCCATTTCTCCAATATCATTCCTTCAGATCTCTCAACTAGGCCCACATGTTTCTTGTATGCATTAGGTATGTGAGGGAGTTAGGGTGGGTGGATTCCAAGCCCCCACTGGAGTTGCAAGGGTTTGGGGAAAAGACCCCAAGGTGAAAATTCATAGACCTTTATAGTGTATTTTAGTTCCTTTTTGATCCCTTGTATGTATTATATAAAATGAGAGTGACCCCCCAACATTGAAACACAAAAGAGACAAAAGAAAGCATTGTAACTTTTTTGCCAAGTAATAATAAAATATTGAGCTACTATTTCCCTGCGGTTTTATTTGCATACAGTAGGGTTTCCATACATATCTTGTGTTCTATTGTTATTGTTGTTTACTTTTGTTTTTATATTTTTCTAACATACTCTAGGTAAGGAAACCTCCAAGTAAATCCCTTTGTCGGATGGAAAGGATATGGGGGAGTGTTTATTTGACCCGAAGATGACAAATCCTCTTAAAGTAATCATGATAAAAGAGGTTAGAAGTTATATAAGGTTCTCTTATCACCCTCAATGTAACATTGATATATGAATATCAAGGCTTAAAGTGAAGGAAGGAAAAAAAATCATATCCATCGTTCAACCTTTGAGCCATCTATAATACAACAATTCTTAAATAAATCCTATCATAGTTTCTCCATGATATCGAAGGCAATAGGATGTAAACAATGAATTATTAGTGGAATTGTGATATTAACTCTTCTTTTAAGCCTAATCTAGAGACATATCAAATGGATACTAATGAAGGAAAAGTGGATGCCATTCCAAATTGGTTTAGAGATCATTCCAATCTATTGGAACTATCTTACAAAGAGGTGAAAAAGTATCACATGGATACAACTGAGGCTAATATTTGAGGCCTAAAGGAAATCATGATTAGTTTAAGAACTCCAATTAAACAGGAGCAACTGAAGTCCCCAAAAAAATAAATTAGTATCGTTTTATCATTAAAGCTTACTTTCTCTTTGTATATCTATGTTTCCTTATTAAGACAAATATGTATTTAATATATTATATTATATTGGAGTAAGATAAATGTATATTCGATATTATTATATTATAATAGAGTAGGTTTCATAATTTGTTTATATAACTTTCTTCTAACTATGTTGTAGATAAGTTTGATGGATTGAAAAACAACAACTAGTGGAGTTTTTGTGGTATATAGATTCAAAATAACATTTAGTAGTTTCATGGTTTTTGAGGGTTTATTTGAAAAGATGAATATCCAAATTTTCTATTTTTGAAAAAAAATTCTCCACCTTGTTTCCATGTAAATTCTTAGTCAGTTTGTTGTTGTTATTGTTATTACTAAATAAAAATCTTTTATTAGCAGCTTGGTTTTAATCATTAAATGTTGAATCATCTTGTCATTATTTTGGGTTAGTTATGTGCACCATTAAAAGTGGCTATGAAATATTGTTATATAAGTATACTTTATTTGTGATATATAATTGATTTGGATTTTAATTTTTTCGGGCATGTTTTTTAGTTATGACCATTAAATCTGGTTATGAGATGTTGTAACACTGGCCTAGATCCAAATTCTAGGCTCTATCAAGCGTCAAGAGGGATCAAATCTCTCAAGGTGCAAACCTCTCCTTGAATAGCTCCTTGAGTGCAATACCAATGAAGAGGTTTGCACCTCGAGAGATTTGATCCCTCTCGATGCTTGATAGAACGTAGGATTTGGATCTAGGTTGGTTCCAATCGTGGGTGGTGACACAAAACTGGAATTTGATTAGCATTATGTAATTATTTATCTTTGATGATTACCATATTGTAAGGAATAGGTTAAGTTGAATACAAAGATACAATTATGATGATTATCATAATGTAAGTAATAAGTATTAAGGATTGAGTAAATTGGAAAATTGGAAAACATAGACAATAATTTTGTAACGAATAAATTCATGAAAATATAGTTTACATCATATTCCAGCATATGACTCCTAGCAAACATGACATACTTGAAATTTTGTTAATTGATCAATTTAGTCATGGAGTTTTCGATGTCTAGTATACATTTATTAAGATGGTACATATATATTATCCTCAAATTGAATCTCCTTATCTAGGACCATATTAGCAATTGGAATTGCTTCAAATTGGACCATGTCAGCATCATGTTGCTTAGTGATTGTTACACGTTGATCATTTTCTACATTCGGTTCTATGAGTGTATTGGTTGAATAATGTCTTCGTTTCTCTACAATCTAATTTCTTTGTTGTTCTACAATCTGATTTCTTTCTTCCTCCAATGGCTTCAACTTTCTTTCTCGATATGATCTTTGTCGGTCAATGTTTTGTTTTCTTTGTTTTTCTCGATCCTCTATTGTCAATTCGTCTAACTTTATTTTTGAATACTATTTTTTTCATTTTGTTTTTCATTTCCTTTCATCTTCTGTTTTTATGCTTTCATTTCTTGTAAGTTTCTTTTTCGATATTATTTATATCGATATGCATTTTGTTTTCTTTGTTCTTCTCGTTCTTCTGTTGTAATTTCATTAGATTTTCTTTCTTGATATACTCTTTGTCATTCTGCATTTAGTTTTTTTTCTTCTTCTCATGTTTCTCACATAACATCTTCTGCATGCACATATTCCATTTTTAGTTGATACTCTGTATCAAAATTGTTGCATTAACATCTACACTAAAATTTATGCATCCATAAAATCTAGATTGAAATTTATGCATCCGTGAAGTCTACACTGAAATCTGTGTCTATGCATTAACAACTACACTAAAATTTATGTAGCCATGAAATCTACACTGAAATGTATGCATCCATGAAATATACACTCAATTACATGCTATTAATCTTGCACATTGATCTAGGAACAAATAATCAATCTCATCAAGAAATAATCAACAAATAACTCAGAAATGGTGTTAATTGGAACCAGAATGGTTTCCTCTCTGTATATTCAATTAACAATGAATAGTTACAATAACAATGTCAAGCAATAGCTTGACTCAATGAGGAATTCGAATACCTAAGCAGGTCATTAGAATTCAATGAGTGAGTCTAGCTTAACTGACTGTAAGCCATTGGTTCACACTCAGTTAACCACTTGACCAAAACCCTAATTGACTCACCAAACCCTAACTAAAGTCGGAGTGCAATAAATGACTAAATCTCAACTGAAAGAGATCAAACACATGTCATAGCAAGCCAACCATCAAGTGCTAGTGCTTCAATGACTTCAATGAACCCCGATGAGGTTAACTGAAGCTGAACTGATCATCAGAAGTTGGTGGAGGTGCCCTTGTTGACTCCAGATCATTAAATAATATATTTAATGATAGGAGGTGCCTTAACTGACTGGTTGAACTGATTGTAACCACCAGTTAGCAATTAGGTGCATTAATATCACTCAGATCACCCCCCGAAGTGCTCCAGTTAGCCTCCTTGACTGTAGGAGAAGGCTAAGTTATCCTCCTTGACTGTAGGTAGGCATGGGTGTGACTGGATGATGTCAATTAATGCCCCATTGATGTCAATTAATGTCAATTATACTTAGCATAGTGGTTTAACTAGACCAATTTGACTAAAAAGAGTGTGTATGGTGGTAACTGTCTCCAACACCCCCCCTTAAGCTATACTTAGGAGGAGTTAGAAAACAAAAAAGAATAAAAATTCTAGGGCCCTGGAAACTAAGGCCATAGGTCACCCTGTACAATGTTGAAACTGAAACGATGCTCAAAACAAACTAAGTGAGGAAAAGAGGGAAAACCCAGTGGGAAAAATCCCCCCTCAAGCTGAACACTGAAAGTAGTCTGAATAATCCTGATGAACTCACCCCCAAAAGTGAACAGAGGTAAGTGAACTTCTTTTCTGAAAATATCTTGGTGAAGATGTCTGCAATCTGCTCATTAGTCGAGCAGTATTGCAGAATGATGGTCCTGTCATGCAGTAGCTCCCTGATGTAGTGCATGTGAATCTCTACATGCTTGTTCCTCTGCCTGGCAACTGGATCTGTGGATATCTTAATAGCACTTTGGCTGTCACAAAAGAGGATAGTGGACAAAGTACTACCAATATCAAACTCTGAAAGAATTCCTTGCAACCAAATTGCTTGGATGCAAGCATTCACCGCTCCTCGATACTCGGCCTCTGCTGAAGATAGTGATATGGCAGCCTGCTTTTTGCTTGACCAGCAAATGGGGCCAACACCAAACATGAATACATATCTAGAAGTTTAATTTCGATCAATAGAATCACTCGCCCAATCGGAATCTATGTATCCAACCAGCTCTAGCTCGGAGTTTGTAGCATAGTGAATGTCGTAGGTCCTGGTTCCCTGAATATACTGGAGGATCCTCTTGGCTGCCTTCCAATGAAGATCATGAGGCTGCTGCATGTATATTGATACATCATTCATGGAATAACAAATATCAAGCCTAGAATGTGTCAAGTACAACAAGCTACCAATCAGCTGTCGATAGATAGTGCAGTCCATGGGAGGTGTGTGTTTTCCTTCTTCAAGGATGATCCCTGAAAGGAAAGGGAATGGTGCAGGCCTAAATTCAGCCATGTTAAACCTGACTAACAGATATGAAGTGTATTTGGACTGAGTGACCATAATCCCATTAGAATTTTTCTCGATTTCGAGCCCTAAAAATTGTTTTAGAAGCCCCAAATCACTCATTTCAAAGGCATTGTGGAGAGCAGTTTTGATCGCTGAAATGGAGGCAACTATGCTACCTGTGATCAGTAAGTCAAAAACATATAAAACAATGATAATTAGATGACCATAATTCTGCTTTAAATACATATTTGGATCTGATCTACATCTATGAAAGTTTTGCGAGAGAATAAAGGCATCCATCTTGGAATACCACTCTCTTGGGGCCTGTTTTAACCCATATAGTGACTTGTTTAGCTTGCAAACCAAAGATGGATCAGTGATGTATCCCTTATGCTGCTTCATGTATATCTCCTCATGAATATCTCCAAGCAGGAATTCTTACTTAACATCCATGTGATGCACCTCCCAGTCCTTGGATGCTGGAATTGCCAAAACAAGGCAGATGGAGTCCATTTTTGCAACCGGTGCAAAGGTCTCATGGTAGTCCACTTCTTGGAGATGAGAGAAACCTTTTGCTACCAGCCTTGCCTTATATTTCTAGGTGCTTCCATCAGAAAAAACCTTTTTCCAAAACACCCACTTGCATTGAACCAATTTCCTTCCCGGAGGAAGAGAAACTAGCTCCCAAGTAGTGTTTTTCTGAAGAGAATTCATCTCTTCATCCATGGCAACTTGCCATCTCGGATCATTCTGAGCATGGTAGTAGGATTTTGGATCTGAAATAATCATAAAATATCAATTTTCAAACAACAAATTATCAGAACAAGAGAGCGCAATACCTGCTCTTTGGAAATCAGACCGGGTTCTCCTTGGATCATCCGGATTTCCAATGTTGTCTCCTGCGGAGGAGAGTGCCTGTTGGGCCCATGTAGGAAGATGATTTTGCACTTCAGGTTATAATTCAGAATCTGATGATTGCTGCACATTGATATTAGAAATAAAAGGATCCAAATCAGGGTCATCACCCCCAATTTCATCATCCAAATATTTAGCAGAATAGGAAGGAAATTCAGCAGTTTTCTCCTTCACTAGTTCCATCTCCTGAAGAGGCTCATCGAACTTGACACTTCTCTTGATGATGATCTATTTGGTCTTGATATCTATCATCTTGAATCCTTTAGATTCATTAGGATACCCAATAAATAGACATTCTATGCTTTGCGGTTGCAAAGCCCTTCTTTTATCAAGTGGAATCCGGGCCCATGCAGTGGACCCAAACACCCGTAGGTTTGACACATCCGGATTGTGTCCGAAGTATGCTTCAAAATGACTCTTTCCTTTCATGGATGATTGTGGAACCCTATTCTAAATTTATGCTGCAGCATGCATGGCTTCAGCCCACAAATTTGCAGCAAGCTTCTTTGACTCCAACATACAAGTGATCATCTCCTTGAGAGACCGATTCTTCCTTTTTGCTACTCCGTTCTGCTGGGGAGTGTAGGGAATTGAATGCTGGACATGAATACCAATCTGGGAGAATATTTACAGCAAATCATTACTGACATACTCCCCTCCATTATCATATCTCAAGATCTTGATCTTAATCCCAGAGGCATTTTCGATCAGGCCTTCAATTTAGAAAATTTTTCACATACTTCTGATTTCTTTTTGAGAAAGAAAACCCATGTATACCTTGAAAAATCATCAATAAAATTAAGGAGGTACATTGATACATTCATGGATGTGATAGGAATCAGACCACTGATATTATAATGTATCAGCCCCAATATGCTTGTAGCTCGGTTTGCCTTCCCCCGATCGAACTTGTGCTCAGGGTGTTTTCCAATCACACAGCCCTTGCAAATTCCCGTGGTTGCCTTGATAACCGGGAGGCCTTCAACCATGGAGTTTTTTTGTAATTGCTGCAAATATTTGAAATTAAGATGGCCAAACATCTCATGCCACAACGTACTAATCTCATTTCCATGAGTTAGCAGAGCAGTGGGCTTTGCATTCGCAACAAAGTGAGAGAACTCATAGGATTTTGCATGATGATGTGCAAGGATTTTTGCAATGAGTTTATCGGATGCAATTTATGTTATCTTAACATATTTTGGGATGAAATATACTCTCTTAGGCATTCCTATATGTGTCATTTGATAGACACTAAGGATATTTGCTGCTAGAGACGGTACATACAGAACATTAGAGAAAAAACCATTTTCAATATCTACAGTACCTTGTCCTTTGGAAATGATGGTGGAGTCATCTCCCATGTGGATGGGGATGGATTTTCCGGTCTCCAAGGATGAAAATGAGTCTTTTTCAGCCATCATGTGATTCGAAGCTCTAGATTCAATCAGCATTGCTTTGGATTTCGAAGTGCTTGCCATGAGGGCATGACCTTTCTCATGCTGTGGTTCCCGATCTTGGTGATCTCTCCTCCGAAAGCTCTTTGGAAGATTGATGTGATTCCTCTCAAGAGGAGAGGTTACTTCATCAATATTTTTCTTCATGCAAGCATGTTCAGGGTGAAAAACCTTCCCGTAGTAAGAACACTTGACTTTTTCTTTCCCATTGTGCCCTTTTCCTTTGTTCTTCCTTGAGCCAGAAGATTCATCATGCTGCTGGTTTTCAACTCTAGGCTTGGGAGCATCAAATTTAGTTTTCTGATTTTTCTGCTTCTTTCCTTAACCTTTCAGATCTTTGGGCCCCGAGACATGGAGGGCTTGATCATGGGAAGATCGGATGATCCCCATCTGGACAAGCTTGTCATGTTCATTTGTTAGGGACTCAATGAAGGCATTGAGTGTAAGCATCTTCCATCCAGGGGTTGTGAGCTTCCCTGCATGGAATGTAGAAACAAAAAATGAATATTCAGCTCCAATTTTGGACAGTATGGCAAGGATGAGCTGATCATCCTCCTTCTCCATGTTGCATTGCTTCAAGAGTAAAATAGTATGCTTGAACTTTGTAAAGAAATCATTCAGAGTCTCGAAATTGGAAGGTTGGAGAGACATGAGTTCATTTTTGAGCTGGTAAACCCTCAAGTCATCATGCTTTCCATATAGAGATTCCAATTTGTCCCATATTTCTTTTGGTGTCTTCAAATCCCTAAGATGGAAGAGAAGGTATCGGGGAATAGAGAGGCACAAGAAACCGAAGGCTTCATCCTTCTTGTTCAAGAATATTGATTTTTCTATGGCGGATCTAGGCTCAACTTCAGTGTCCATGGTGACTCTAAAAAGTCCTTTGGAGTGCAGCTGAATCTCCATATCACTTTTCCATGAGTGGAAATTGTATGGATTCAAGAGATCTGCTGAGGAGGCCATCTGGATGTGTTGGAGTGAATGCTTCACCTGTAGAAACCTGAAAATCAAAACAGAAAGGGAAAAATAAGGTCAGATAGCCTGCACATTCTAGGCTTTCATCACACCCAGCATAGTCAATCAAGCAAGCTTGATCAACAAGTTCTTTACTTGGGGTATTGAATGGTAAGCCTTGGCTTCTGGTGCAGTGCTAAATTTTTGAGCTATTGCTCACTTTTCATGGAGAAATCTGTCAAAAGGCTTGTTTTTGAGAGATAGTTCTTCGTCCCACCGTAAGCTCTGATACCATATTAATCTTGCACATTGATCTAGGAACAAATAATAAATCTCATCAAGAAATAATCAACAAATAACTCAGAAATGGTGTTAATCAGAACCAGAATGGTTTCCTCTCTGTATATTCAATTAACAATGAATAGTTACAATAACAATGTCAAGCCATAGCTTGAATCAATGAGGAATTTGAATACCTAAGGAGGTCATTCAAATTCAAGGAGTGAGTCTAGCTTAACTGACTGTAAGCCATTGGTTCACACTCAGTTAATCACTTGACCAAAACCCTAATTGACTCACCAAACCCTAACTCAAGTTGGAGTGCAATAAATGAGTAAATCTCAACTAAAAGAGATCAAACACATGTCATAGCAAGCCAACCATCAAGTGCTAGTGCTTTAATGAATTCAATGAACCCCGATGAGGTTAACTAAAGCTGAACCAATCATCAGAAGTTGGTGGAGGCACCCCTGTTGACTCTAGATCATTAAATAATAATAATTAATAATTAAATAATATATTTAATGAGAGGAGGTGCCTTAACTGACTGGTTGAACTGATTGTAACCACCATTTAGCAATTAGGTGCATTAATATCACTCAGATCACCCTCGGAGTGCTCCAGTTAGCCTCCTTGACTGTAGGAGAAGGCTAAGTTAGCCTCCTTGACTGTAGGTAGGCATGGGTGTGACTGGATGATGTCAATTAATGCTCCACTAATGTCAATTAATGTCAATTATACTTAGGATAGTGGTTTAACTAGGCCAATTTGACAAAAAAGAGTGTGTATGGTGGTAAATGTCTCCAACACATGCATCTATGCATTAACAACTACACTAAACTTTATATGGCTATGATAGTTACACTGAAATGCTTACATCTATGCATTTATATTAATACACCATACACTAAAATCTATGTAAGAAAAAACATGCTTTACATTTATTTTTAAATATTAAATAATAATAATAATCCTATATGTCAAAAATGAATTTAAGTTACATTTCAAATAATAATTTTAAATATATATAAGGTAATATATATTTATGGTTGACATATATATGTCTCCTACCAAGCAAGATTTAAGGCTATGGACAAGGTAGGAGACATAGTTCATACCATGATGACCAATGTCCAACCTTATATGAAATAACACTCTAAGGTTAGCATGAGAGATGTGAAGTGAATGGAAATATATTAGAAAAAATGTATTTAAAAAAAATGTGTGAGACACTTCTTCAAATGAAAGTGAAAGAAAAGACAAAGAGGAGGATTCCAATGGATATGGGAAAGCCAAATGGTTGGGGAATCTTGGCATTCTAGCTAACCCCCTATTTGAGCCATCTTCATATTTACCATTCCAGGTTGTCCAAGTTCCCATGTGTAGAAGGAAAATGAACTAGAGAGCAAGAGGGCATTATAACCTGCATATTGCCAAGAAACATAGAGCCAGGTCAAAGCCCATGAATGTTCATTCCATTTAGGCTTATAAGATAAATAATGTTTCCAATGCACTATGTTTTCTTGTGTGTGTTGTTATCTTTCTGAGTTAGCTTACTTATGAGTTTTGATGGAGCTTCTAGGTGATTTTTAATGGTTTCCAGTTAGCGATGAGAGTGTTATTGAGAGATTTTTAATAAAACTTGTAGTTTTACTACATTTTTTTGTTATATGAGTCTAATGGAAGTTTCAACAGTTCTTTTCCTCATACCATTAGATGTTTCTCCAAGATCATAAATTAATGGTTTCCATCTCAGAGTCATGGCATTATTGTATGATGTTGCTAAATTAGTTGCTTGGGTTTTAAGTATTGTTGGATGTTGTGATACCTTACTGGGTGGATTCTCTCTTTTGTTGAGTGTTTCCACTTACCAAGAGGCCATGCATACCATGTCGATGAGAGATTTGTTCATTAATGGTTGATTCACTATGTGCTTGGTATCTTCCTTTGATTTTTAGGCATTTAACTCCATTATTGGTCAATTCATTGTGTGTTAGGCGATGTCCTTTGATTGTTGGGAATTAGACTACATTGTTAGTCAATTCACTATGTGATAGGCATGTTCCTTTTATTATTGAGAATTAGAAACATTTATGATTAATTTTATGTGTGCAAGGATGATTCTCTACTTTGTTGAAATGTTCCTTCTTTTTTGGTTGCATGTTTTGCATAAATGGGATGCCCTACACATCCCTCATAGTAAACCTATCTTACATGTGCATCGAATCCTTTGATGGCTTGCATGTTCACATGGGTTGGCTATCTGGGTGTGCTCTCTCCCTAGGCCATGTGTCCTTGATTGTTTGTTGGACTGAATTCCCTTTGTAATTTTTTTAATTACTTAGTTGGAGACTAATGCTAGAATCACAAGCAGTACCACTCCAATCCAAACCTCATCCAAATATTGTATTGTTCGATTTGTATTAGAATTGTTAGTTTTATTTGTTTAGCATGTCTTAAAGAATGGATAAGAGTTAATGAGAGAGTGAGTGCTCAACTCACATATATGCACAACAATACATTTGTTAAATATTTGGGTTGAGGGTGAAACAAATGTATAAATCCAAGATAGTTTTGAGTGCCAATGATTAGGTTGTACCTTGGATAACCAATGAGCATACACAAGTTTACAAAGAATTACATATAGCATTTTGTTTTTGTGTCACATTAATACTCACCTTTTCATGATATCAAGGACTAAACCTTAAAGCCTCAAGGGTATATGTTGGTGAAACGGAAAGGATATGAACCTAGTGTTTACAAATCACATGGTATCAAAACTCAAGTTCAAGTCCACTCAGTGACACCTATATGGTAAGCACCTATAGTGACTAATAAGTGGACAAGAATTATTATTGGACATTCAAAGTACTATAGAAACAACAATGGTGAGGGGTTGTCGCGAATCAAATCAAGAAGAAGATTGTAGCTTAGTCAAGTTGGATTGACTAAAATAGATCATAGCCACACTTGCATAGATGATAATACAACTATTGGTGGTCAGGGGAATTAAACCAACCTTGTGACACAAGGTTAGTTCAAAGGATCAAAAGAAAGAAGACAAAGAACCAAAGTTGGATCATAAAACAAAGAAAACGATGGAAGAATGTAGCAATAGCAAATTACAATTACCTTTCTATGTGGAGGAAAAGGTTGATATCCATCCTTATGCAGGAGAAATGGATGTTATCAAACTGAACACACACTACAACAAAACAAGCAATTAGTGCCTAATTTAGAATCATTTTTAATGTATTTTTTTCAATTGAGTTGGAAAATATGGCGCTAAACCTAGCGCAAACTTGTAATTTTATAAAGTGCCTAAATTTGTGGCAAGTTTAGCGTCTAGTTGTCCATTGTATGTAGCTTGGGTGGATGGGAGGAATGAATACTACCCTCCCCACACTGGTTCAATTCCTTTTAAGTGGCACGTTGATCCCTTAAATGGGTCTATATGATGCTCTTGTTGTCGAAACCCCAATGTACCAAATATTCTTGTCCACCCCTTATTCTCTCACGGATTTTGAGTAGGTTATCCGTGGATGTAACGATCACTGATATCCAGTGTCATGAACCACTTGAAAAAAAATCACCATGTTTATCACGATAATTTGCACCAATTTTGGCACCAAAGTTAGCGCCAAGATTAGTGCTATATTTAGTGCCATAATTAATGTTAGATTTAGTGTTAGGATTAGCAGCTAATTTAGCACCGAATATTTTTAAATTGAAAAGACTAAAAATAGAAACAAAAAATGGTAAAAATTGAAAAAAATAAATAAATGAAAAAAAGTAAGGAAATGTTGGGATTTGAACCCAGATCATTTTCCAAGAGGAAAAATATCTACTTGAGCTACATTCCCACAAAAAACTACGATTAAAATTGAAAATTTGAATTAAAACTAAATTAACCTAATGTAAATTAGAACTTACAAAAACATAAATGGAAAATAGTAAAAATGAAAATAGAAATGGAAAATGTTAAGAGAATGTTGGGATTTGAACCCAAATCCCTTAACAAAAGGAAGGAACTCTACTTGAGCAACATTTACATAGAAATATATCTTTAAAAGTGTAGATATGAATTGAAATTAATCTAACCTATGCATGGAAACAAGTATTGAATACAATTGGAAAAGTAATAAGAAATAGATGGGTGATAGGATTTGAACCCAGATCCCCTTACATTAAAGCAAGGGTATTCCTTAAGCCATACCGATGAACTAGATTGGTGTATCAAACAAAACCCCCAAAAATTCATTGTTGGCACAGGTCTAGAGCCAGCGACAAAGACGGTGTTGACAAGAACAAAGGACCAACTGCAGAGGGAAAAGAAGCCGACAAACAAGGAATTTTGGTCAAGTTAGTTAGTTGTCGATCAAGTGGACCATTCTATAACGTCCAAGTGAGCCTATAAATAGAAATGGATTTGTAAGCATTTGTATCATGAGGATCATCATCTAAGGTTGAATCAATCGACAAGATATGAGAAATTTTTCCATGTATCTGGGATAGTTCTACGGTGTATGATTTCGCATCTATGGATTATAATATGGTATTTTTGTCTTGTAGCTTCTTTCGATGTTTTTTTGATGTGAATCTCTTTTACGAATGAGGATGATTATGCATTGTCTTTGTCATTATATCTTATGACTGATGTTTCGAACTAGTTTAATACTCGTTGATGCATAGTTGATTAGATACATGTTAATGTAATTGGGAATTATGGTTATGTTGTGAATGGTTAAATATTAGTTAATGAAACTAGGGTAGCATGATAGTATGCTATAAATCTAGATTTATGGTTGTGTTGTGAATGGTTAGGAAGTAACACATGTCCCATCCCTAGTGCGGAAACATGTTTCCTGTAGTTCCCCTTAAACATATCGGGTGAGACTACACTCGCTATGCAGGTGTTGCTGGAAAGGGTAAATGGTTTCTAGGTTGATGTTTAAGGAGTCTGTGTCGATGTTTGTTTACAGAAGTACCCCTATGGGTAGATTTGTGTCAACAAATGGTTTTGTTGCTGGGACCATAGTATGAAAAAAGAGAGGACATGATGTGGCATCTAGCGAAACCAGAAATTTAGGATTGGTTTGATAAGAAGACCCAAGAGTTTGTCGAAGAAGAAAGCCAAAATTCAAGATTGTAGGTGAAGGAATATTTAGAAAAGTACATCTATTCTGACATCCATGAAGTGTTTTTCTATGAATTCTTGATAGTATTATATGAATGGTTGGCACAACTTACTTTTCAAAAGAATAATTTCTAGGAGGTGAGCCCAAGCACTAGACTCCAGAACTAATCCAACAACTGTGTAGGGTCAACAACAAAGCTTCAAGAGCTGTCGATGTATGGATAACAGTATTTTGGAAGGATATATCATTGAGTTCATTGTCGATACAATAAAATCCTACAACGACGTAGAAAGGGAATTCTTTAAAGGAATCAAAGGGAGATATCTAATGGTCATTACAATTGTGGATTAAGATTCTTATTTGTGAAAAAGGGATACTAAAGATGAATTTCAATGAGGAAATATCTGGCGTAAGGAGTTCGTGGGTACCGCGAAGATGTGGGTTCGAGTAAATAATGCAGGATAAATGGATGTGAGTCACGATGAGATTGTGAGGGAAGCTGAAGAAGAATGTGGTCTCCTGCGAAGTGGGGTGAGTTTCTGGCCAGAGGAGAGAAATATTGAGGAAGAGAGTCCTAGTGCAATAGGAATAGAGAACTGTGAAATGGGACCACAAGGGACTAAGAAAACCTACAGTGATAAAGGGAATGACCATGCTACTCCTGAATCTGAGGAGGGACCAACCTATAACTATGACGTACTGACGACCCCATGCATTGTTCCAAGCTTGGCAAAAAGAGACATAAGTTCTTCGCAGGGTTGTCCTGCATGTCAACACAGTAGTAATAGTAGTGGATTGACAAATACTAGTAGGAAACCCAGGATGGAGGGTGACGACGTAAATCTACCCTTGTTCCAAGGAAATAGGATGAAGAACCCAGAACAGTACTAGTTCTTGTGCGAAGTGGTATGGAAAGTGAAACAAGCCCAAGATGAGGATATCAAGAAAGGACAACTGGCGACAACCTTTAGAGGTTGGGCATTGGATTGGCATATGAAATTTGTGTAAGTACCTGCAGGACATCCACAAAAGACCCTGGTGGAAACCAGAATGGGACTGATTGATGAATTTAAGAAACCAAAGTTGGAATCACAGTACATTATGGAGTTAAAGGAAATAAAACAATTCCCCAATGAATCAGTGTGGGATTTCGATCAAAGAGTCAAAACTCTAATGGACAAGTTCAACTTCAGAATGAGTGACGTACAACACAAAGAATGTTTCATTATGGCCCTGGTACCTCAAATTTTCATGTCATTAATGCAATAGAAGATCGCATCTCAAGCAGAAGCCTTGGAAATTGCAATGAAACTAGAGGCTTCACTAGTCGAAAAAATCAGGATTAGCATGGGTCAGATCCAGTCACAGTTGGAGAACCTTACCATCCAACTACAGGTTTTCAAGAAGGGGAAAGAGGTCTGTGAAGATATATGGTGCAGTCAATGTTGGTCTGAAATACATCATAAGGATCAGTGTCCCCACTTTCGTGAATACTTGCAATCGGAGGCGTCGAATCCACTGAGTGAAGGAGGAATGCCCTGGTGCCATTTTCAAACAAGAGGACATCGGTTAGAAGAATGTGTATACTTACAGAAAGTTGTGTTGAAGCCATCCAATATTTCTATAACTTTTGTCGGTTAGTGGGTCATGAAGAAAAAAAATTTTGAGCTTACGATTTGCTCCAAGAGAGAACTATGGATACCTACTTTATGAAAGGAGAAGAGAAACAACCCGAAGAGAGACCTCAATTGCAGCCTCAAAATAATCAACTGCAACTGCAATATAATCACTCACAACCATAATATAATTAGTCACAAATACAGTATAATCAACCACAACATCAATTCAATCAACCACAATACAACCATCTGTCGTATCATCAGCAAGGAGGGTTCCGAGGAGGATTATGTGGTTTCTACAATGGAGGATTTGGTCGCGAAGGAAATTTTGGTCGAGGTCGAGGACTAGTTACCTGTTATAACTATGGAGTGGTCAGACACTACTAGAGGGATTGTACAAATCTACAATCTCAATGTACTTATTTTTGGGAAGCTGATCACACTGTCAAAGACTGTCCACAACTAATTGCGAAATGACAGACTAAGGATGCACCATAACCGCAACCGAACTAGAATATAAATCAAGCTTAGAATCCTTGTCCAAATGTGGAAGATATCGGCTGAAATAAGGAGTAGCCCAGCGAACGTTGCTATAGTGACAAGAGGAGGATCTACAATAGGAGAAGATAGGCCACTACCGAATGTCTGACCTATAGCTCAGAAGAAGGTACAATTTGATGTAGGAGCTGAAAAAGAGACCTTCTTTGATGCAATAGATGCGTTGATCAAGAGAAATGGTAATTTACCTCTTTATGAATGCCACCAAGTTTTTATTCAGTAGATTCACCGAGATCACAAGGGAAGGTAAGTACTCTCAAAACTTTTCTAGAAATTTATCTAACATTAACTATATATCATAACACGTTAGCATAAATAGTTTGCATCTTGTATCGACAAAAAGAGGAACGCCAAGATCGCCCTCTCAACTGGTTGCAGAAAATAAAAACATGAAGAGAAATGAGAATGAATGCCCAAATCGATGAATATTAGGTAGATTCCATCATCTTGGATCTAGGGTTAGACGAGAACATCCTAACCAAACAGACGTGGGAAATGCTAGAGAAACCAAATCTAGTCTGGTCTCTAGTACAACTTTGATTGGAAAATCAAGCCAAAGTTTCACCAAATGGTCGAGTACCTCATCTATTGGTCGAAGTAGAAGGATTGAAGACATGAAAATTTCAATGTTATAGTTATCTTCGATGACACCAACCCATACCCAACGCTGTTGCGAATTGGATGGGCAATGGAAAACCTGGTAGTTATCAATTTCAATACAAGGACGATGACATTCGATAATCACAACACGAGGGTCATTTCCCATATGTATCCCCTTGAAGGATAGGGATAGGTTCAAATGATAAAATACAAAGTTGTTGGAGACTAGGATCATGACTACAATGTCTCTAAAGAATACATCAATCCTATTGTTGACGGGGAACTAGGATGGCGTAGTATCAAATTCACTTCTTCATACTTTGACGAATCACTGGAAAATTGGTAGAACCGGTTGCATGAAGTAACAATCAGAAAATGTACCTGAATCACTCAGTCATTGAGATGGGTAACGACAAAAGTATACAATCTTCTTACATGCGTAGGACTACCTAACTTGGTAGCCTTCATCATTGAATTAGAATAGAGAGTATCATAACCACAATGCTTGTTGGCACTAGAAGAAGCACTTAAGGATACCTCAGCAAGATGGTTGGATGCACACAAAACATCGATAACAAACTGGAAAATATGCTGACAACAGATGGAATTCCGATTCAGGGAGGATAAATACTACAAAGGTAAGAAATGTGATGGAAGAAGTGATCCGGGTGATCACCTGATAACATGCCAAACAAAATGGAAGATGGGGCCAAAGGAGGAATGGGTTCACACGTTTATCCATATGCTAGATGAAACACCATGAAGTTGGTATGTCTCTTCATAACTACGACAAGAAACAAAAACATGGGAAGAGCTGACTATTAGCTTCTGCCATACTTTCAGTTTCACCAATGAAAAATTCGATCATCTATAGTGTGCTACATGACATCTATGACAAAGTGATGGAGATAGATCTGATTGAACAACCGATGGGAATACACTAGACACCGACACCACAAATGATGATGAAGTGTTACAATGTGTCAGGAGAACCTGACGATGAGGATGATTCGAGAGCTATCTACATCCCAGAGTCAGAAGGAAGCCATGACATTGAAACACTAGAAATACCATTCGACAAATTCAAGCAAACACTCAAGGTAAAGAAGGTCAACATGGAGACAATGGAAAGTCCAAAGTTTACGAGTATTTGAGACTATTGGGACGACTCAACAATGGGGAAGGTCATCGACCTACTACATGAGTTTCAGGATCTATTTCAGACAAAATTTTCTGAGATGAAAGGCATTTCAGGGGATTTGGGAGAAAAGAATATCCCTCTCAAACCTTATGCAAAAGTGGTAAAGCAGCGACCATATAGATCGAATCCAAGATACAAAGAGTGTGTCAAGGATGAATTAGAGTGGATGATGGATGCAAGGATTATCGAACATGTCAATGAATCAGAATGGATCATCCCAATGGTTGTTCAGGACAAAAGGACTAGGGAAATATGAATATGCGTCGATCTAAGGAAATTAAATGATGTAAGTCTTCACGATCTGTTTCCCATGCCATTTATCGACGAAGTATTGGAAGGAGTAATAGGACAGGAAGTCTACTCATTCATTGATGGATTTTCAGGATATCACCATATAAGTATTGCAAAATAAGATCGACATAAAACCACATTTGTAACATGATGGGGATGTTTTCAGTACACGGTGATGCCATTTGGTATCAATAATGCTTCGACGATATTTTCAAGGTTAGTTGTTCCTGCTTTCAAAGATTTAATTCATAATTTCTTAGCGGTATATATGGATGATTGGACCATCTATGTCTTGGTAGAAGACCATACCAAAAACCTTCGATTGATGCTGGAAAGATGTCGAGAGAATCATATTTCACTTAATCTAAGGAAATGCATCTTTTTCACACCATTTGGAATCCTATTGGGACACATTGTATGCAAGGAAGGCATGTTGGTAGACCCAGCCAAGATTGCGATAATTGTCAACTTACCAGCACCAATGACAGTAAAGAAACTGTGGGCTACATTGGGACACATAGGATACTGCAGGTAATTTATAAGGGGGTATGCAGCGATCATTGCACCAATGGAAAAATTATTGAAAAAATATGCGAAGTTCGAATGGAATGACGAATGCCATAAGAGTCTTGACATACTAAAGAAAAAGATGGTCACGGCACCGATATTATTTTTTCCAGATTGGATGAAGGAATTCCATGTCCATGTTGATGCTTCGTCAGTAGCACTAGGGGTGATATTAGCCCAACCAGGAGAAGGATCAATTGACCACCCGATCACATTTGCAAGTCATAAGTTGCATTAGAGGAAATTTCAACTCAAAATGGGCCTCCTAAGGAAAATTAATAAAATAATAGTTAAAATAATAAAATAATATTTATTAATTTTGCAGGAAGAAAAGAAAAAACTACTTTTTTGTTCGTATTTTCGACATATCTCCTTGTGTTTTTACTCACATTTCGATCGGGAGAGCTCGTTGGATGCAGCATTAAATTCTGCATCCAATGAGTACCCACTCTGCGTACATGTCATCATCATGTTTTTTTAGGTATTTCTTGTTTTTGAGGTAGTGAGGCCCATCAAAAGTATGTAGAGTGGGTACTCGTTGGATGTGGAATTTAATTCCGCATCCAACGAGCTCTCTCGATCGAAATGTGAGTAAAAACACAGGGAGATATGTCGAAAATACGAACAAAAAGAGTAGTTTTTTTTATGATACCTATCCCCAAATTTATTTAAAAAAATTGTTTAAGAGGTGCTCCGTTTTTTAATTTTAAAGAATTTTGATTGGCTAATACATGATGACATGGAATTTGTATTATTTTTGGAAGGCCCATTTTAAATTGAAATTTCCTCTAATGTCCACTGCGGAGAAAAATTATACGACAATAGAAAGAGAAGGGTTGACAATGGTATACGCGTCACAAAAATTCTGCCACTATCTGTTATGAGGGAACTTCAATATGTTTACCGACCATTTGGAATTAAAATACTTAGTCAATAAACCTGTGTTGGGGGGGGGGGGAGATATGTCGATGGTTGTTGTTGTTCCATGAATTTGACTTCGAAATCGTTATAAAACCTAAACCTTTGAATCCAGGTCCCAATCACCTATCACGGACAGAATCAGGAGAAGAACCAGAGAGCATCGAGGATGGATTACCTGATGCACAGTTGTTTAGAGTCTGAATGGTTGACGACCATTATGAATAGATTATTCAATTTTTAGCGACAAGGAAAGCCACTAAGGAGTTCACTAAGAGTCAGAAGAAATAGATAGTCATCGTAGGACAACCGTACAAAATGGGTCCAGATGAAATTCTGCATTAATATGTTCTTCCTCATGAACAGGAAAGAGTGTTGGAAAAGCCACATGATGGAATAGCAAGAGGACATTATGGAGGACGTGCAACCCCTAGGAAGATACTCAAAGCTAGATTATGGTGGCCAATGGTGCATGGAGACGTAACATACTATGTTAAGAGCTCTGATATATGTCAAAGAATGGGGAAGCCATCATGCAGGGATGAGATGCCATTGGTATCTCAGGTAACTATACAACCATTTGATAAGTGGGTTGTAGATTTTGTAGGACCTATTAATCCACTAGTAAAAAGAATTGGTGCAAGATACATCATCACCACAACTAGCTACCTAACAACATGGGTTGAGGCAGCGCTAGTGAAGGATTGCACAACTATGAAAACAACGAGATTCATTTTTGACAATGTGGTCACTCGATTCGGATGTCCCAATATACTGATGAGCAATCAAGGTAGTCATTTTGTCAACTAGACAATCAAAGCAATGACTGAGGAATTCTAAATACAACACAAAAGAAGTACTCCATATCACCCACAAGCAAATAGAGTAGTCGAAGCATTCAAGAAGATATTGGAGAATGAACTTACTAAGGTATGTAACACAAGTCATGGCGATTGGAATCTGAAAATCCCTGTGATACTCTAGGCCTACAAAATGACATGAAAAATACTGACAAGTCAGACACTGTTCAAATTGTTTTATGGACAAGACGCAGTGATGCCCATGGAGTATATTTTCCCTAGTCTATGCATAGTAGCAACAACAGGGATGAGCGACGAAGGAGAAATTGAATAAATACTGGCATAAATAGTACGACTCGAAGAGGACCACCTCATCGCAATTTTTCATCAACAAGTTGAGAAGTATCGACAAAAGGCATGGAACGATCACCACGTAAAGACAAAACATTTTTAGTGCGGCGATATGGTTCTTCTTTATGACATCAAGTTTACGAAGCACCTAGGTAAGCTCCAGATGCATTGGGTTGGTCCTTACATCATAAAATTCATTACTGACGGAGGTGCAGTGCATTTGAAAAATTTATATGGAACAATTTGACCAAACTGTGTAAATGGAAGTAGTCTAAAACCCTATCAGGATGACTCAGTGTGACACCACTAAACGAAACCACTGCAAAAAAAAAATCCTAGGGAAGGGGAATTTTTGATAAGAGTATGTCGACAAACAGAACATAGATGGAAAAAGTGGGTTTGCTACGACAAAGGGGGTAGTTTGTCGACATCCAATAGTAGGAGAACTAGTCAAACCGAGCAATAAATGATGGGGTTAAGGTAGGAAGGTTGATGACACAAGTTCGGAAGAGATGCATTTAATGACCACTCAATGCGCTAGATTTGAAAAATCGACGAAAGATTTGATCAATCAATGTAGGATTTGGAAATGATGCTCCAAGATTCCTTGAAGTGACATTATAAAAGCAGGTCGAGGGGCAAGGTTCACTCCATTGGAAAATGAGCAAACAGGGGTTAGAGAAAATAGTAGTAGGGAAGACAAGTTACGAAGTATCCATGGCACATATTATTTCGAACACGAGGACACATAAAACACTGAGGGGGAGGGAACCATAGTGGAGGAACAACCGGAGATTTTGTCTACACCGATGTGATTAGTTCAGAGGAAGAGAAGTGCTAGCCAACCCATAAATCTAAACAGAAGACCCAAAACAACCCAGAGTGTGAAAAGGGTGGCCGTAGTAGAAGAAGAATAAATCCCATCAACCACAGAGGAAGAGGAATCAACGACAAGGGGAAAACAACTAGGGTCGACAGTAGCAGACATTTCAGGGTACATACCACTAAGTAAGGAAGGAACTCTGGTAGTATGACTTGGAAAAAACACCATGTATACCATCAATATTTTTGTGACAGCAAAGGGTTTCCATGTGACAAGCGACATAGTGTCGAAATTACAGAAGTTGCAATATAGTGACCACAACATATTGGCATTTCCAGAATGCACGAGGGGAATGTATGAGGAAATAGCACATGGAAAAGGAGGTCCAATTACAAGGGAACCAGCACATTGGGAATTGGGATTACAGTGGTCTAGGCTCCAATCGATCATCAACGTGCCACATTTTAGGCAATCCACAGAAGTTAATGCATGCATAAAGTAGATACTAGCCTGCTTTCATAACGGATATTTATGGCTGGGCACAAGCATCCTAATTACGGTCGATCTAATTTCGTAGAACATAGGAATACCCAAGGAAGGGGTCAATTCATTGCAATACTTCCAAGGGAAGGGCAATGAAAAGAAACTGACAGCTAAGCTGAGGAACAAATATGGGGTTGAGAAGTATTCAAGAGCTTATGTGATTGACACCATCAACGACTAGGCGGTCAGAATCGTAGCAAAATTCCTTACAATTAATATCATAAGGAAGAATCAACCCCATCAATGTACATTAGGGATCATCACATCTATAGAGTAATGTGGCAACAAGAGTACAAATGAACTAGTCCATTTTCATGTTGAATGAGATAATGGAGGATGCAGTATTAGTGCAAGAGACTGGTAAGTCATTTACATATTCTTGGCTCTTGATACTCATTGCGTTGGTTGGATGGATGGAAATAACGCACTACCTAGGGATGGAGATTGAAGTTGTCAATGTATGCCAAGGAGCAAGGTACAAAAACTTATGGGAACTCAATGACAAAGAAAGGAAAACAACCAACAATATTCAATTCTATTTGTACTTAGGCGCACTGAGAACAGAAGTAGTTAAGGGGCCACGACTAACAAAAGAAGTTGCATGGAAGTATCGATGGATTGAAAGGTTGTCGATGGGACCCCATGCCATATTCATTTAGGTGCAGGAAGACCCAGAAAATCAATGGCTCACAACGCAATACAAGCTAAGAAATGAGGAGTTGGATGTCATCATAGAGGAATGGCCCGAGGAATGGAAAGTTCTGGTCAGTGATGACCAATTGTTGGACCCAGAATATGGACCACCGACGGATATACCAAAATTTCAAATGAGTCCAAGGACTCAGAAGATGAAGAAAGATCACAATACGAATCATCATCGACAACTCCAACAGAGTCGGAGTTAGACAAACAGCAAGAAGAAGCAAGAACAAAGCGAAGGTATGAGCAAGGTGAGGGGAGTATAACTGCATGACTCTTCGACGAGAAGGTCAAAAAATTATTGGAAGCAATAATTATGGTGTCCAATGAGAACTAGGAGAAGGTTACACAACATGCGACTAGATATTTTTTCAGGTTTCGCAACTACTCCAGATACTAACAAATGCAGTACTTTACACAAAGATATTGCAATAAGGAACATTACAAATAACAGACGAAGTAGACATTGGCACAAAGGTGCGACTGGTGCATATTTTACAACATGTGATAATGATAGGAGATGAAGACATAGATGCCACATTACAAGGGCATGACCTAATCTGGAACATATTCATAATGCAACAAGTGAGCGAATCAAGGATCGAGAAGCAACATCTCATGATCAAATAGTCTATTGTAAACAACAAGTACTAAGAACTAAAGAGGAGCTTCAACAAATCAAAATAGAAAATGAGGTCATAATAAATGAAAGAACAAAGGCTTTTGAAGACACACGAAGACTGGATCATGTGGTCTCTTTGGCCTGCGAAGAGGAACCCAAAGTTAGTCAGTAGATGCTTTTGGAAGAAAATGCACTATGGTTAGGGAAAGTTGTTGCAGACCTACGAAAGGAGAATGATGAATTATAGTCCAGGGAGGTAACCCAAACACTGCTCGAACAAGTTGCAGAAAGGAATGAAGCAATTGAAGATGCAGTGACGGAGATCATGGAACTAGAGAAGGAAGCTCAGGTAATTACAAAAGACATAACAAAATTTTGGGGTAATTTAGTACAATATGACCAGTTGCATCAACTGAATGTGCAACTTAGCGAAGCAAAAGTGCAGCTCGAAATGCTAAGGGGATCGCTTAGGACTATGTCCCTACTAGTGTAAGTAACAAAACAACCAGAATTGAAAGAACTGCAGCGTTGGGTAAAAAATCCGTGGGCAAGGAAACAATGAAGGACAACGCACTTAGACGAACTCCAAAATAAAGTAGAACAAGTGGCACTAAAAGAAATGGAAGGAATGAAACAGCTCCAGACCAAACAGGAGAAAATACAATAGATGGGAGGCGAACACCTGATAGAACAGGTAGTTGCAGAATGCACACCAATCAGGACATCGACCAAATAGGTTGTCAACCAAGTCAAGGAAGCATATGATGACTTCCAAATGCAGCTCAACGCACTAGTAGCGTCCAACTGAGGTGGTTCGAGGATGAGCCACAAGTTTGTGTTGGGGGGAAATTGGCATGGGTCTAGATTGAAAGAAGTGTGGTACCTCCAGCGATGAAGAGGGTGTCGACAAGAACAAAGGACCAACCATGAAGGTCAAAGAAGCTAAGAAACAAGGAGGATTGGTCAAGTTAGTTAGTAGTAGATTAAGTGGACCATTTTGTAACGACCAAGTGAGCCTATAAATAGAAATAGATTTGTAAGCATTTGGATCATGAGGATCATCATCTAAGGATGAATCAATCAATAAGATCTGAGAAATTTTTCCATGTATCTCATATTGTTCTACGGTGTATGATTTCGCATCTGTGGATTATAATATGATCTTGTTTCCTTGTAGCTTCTTTTTGGTGTTCTTTGATGTGAATCTCTTTTACGAATGAGGATGATTACGCACTGTATTTTTTTGTTATCTCTTATCACTGATGTTTCGTACTGGTTTAATACTTGTTGATTTATAGTTGTTTAGATGAATGTTAATGTAATTGGGAATTCAGGTTATGTTCCGAATTGGTTAAATATTGGTTAATGCAACTAGGGTAGAACGATAGTATGGTATAAATCTAGATTTATGGTTGTGCTGTGAATGGTTAGGAAGTAACGCATGTCCCCTCCCCACTACGAAAACATGGTTCTCGCAGTTCCCCATAAACATCTCAGGTGATACTGCACTCACTATGCGGGTGTTGCTGGAAAGGGTAAATCCTTTCCGAGTTGATGTTTAAGTAGTCTGTGTCGATGGTTGTTGAAAATGGTGTGAAGTGAACCCCTATCAATAGAGCTATGTGTCAACAATCATTTTGTCTTCTTTCTCCATTAAACTTGCAACAAAAAAAAAACAATGAGAATGGAGGAGAGAAGTCATTACCTTCCTTATGGAGATTCCACCATGAAACCCTAGACTACATGAATGAAACCCTATACCTACATCAACAAAATAACAAGAAAAATTAGAAAATAAATAAATTAAAATAAAAGAGAATAAGAAGGAGGAGAAGGGAAGGGAGGATTCATTACCTCCATTATGGAGGTTCTCTAATGAAACGTTTGCCTCAATACATTAAACCCTAAACCTAAAACGACAAAACAATAATAAACATTAGTAAATTAATAAATAAAAGTAAAAGAGTAAGGAAGGAGAATCATTATCTTCCTCCTGTAGGTTCCTTCACGAAACCCAAACCCTTCATTCACACCATAAAACTAAGACAAGAACCATCAAAATTTATTAATGTGTTAAGTGAGTCTTTTTAGAAGAGGAGCTTACTTTAACCTACCTTCTAGAAGCATACATAATGTAGCTGGAAACCTTACACAATAAAAAAAGAGAGAGGGGTGCCTCCTTGCAAGGATTGCACTATCCAAAACTATGAGGCTAATGTAGGAGTGTGCCCTTCATGTGGCCCAATTCCTCCCTATTTAAATCTAGAAGCATACTGGCATCCACCATGAGATGAGGAAACTAAAAATGGAGAGATAAATACAAGAACCACTTGACCTGTACTAGAGGTTGACCCTTACATCCAACCAGGAATGATACATATTACCATTGTTGGGTACTAGGAGTATGAAAATCTAATATAGCGTCATGATCCAAACGGGGTTGGAAGTATAGAATGTTTCTCGTGGGATGATGGACAATGGATGGTTCCTCAATAAGAGGGGGCTCAAACAATTTCAAGTTGTTTACATTGATTACATCATAAATGTCTACTTGAGATGGTAAATCTAAGCGATAGGAAATATTCCCAATATATTCTAGCACTAAATATGGACCATAGCGAGTATGATGTAGATTATTATGGCACTACTACACTAGAATCACTGCTTGTCAACCATATACGGTCACCAAGATGAAAGGATAAAGGTGTGTGGTTCCTATCGTGTAGTTTCTTGGAACGGTCTTATCTTGCTTTGAGAGCAATTGAATGTCAAGCTTTCTTGTTGGCCAATAATTGAGTGAAATACTGAGATGATTGTTGTTCTCGTTGTTGATGTGTAGATCCCGAAGGATTTAGGGTGAGTGGAAATTGTAAATGGGTGAAGGGATTATATCCAAAAGAAAATTCAAAAGGAGAGAGGCCCATGGAAGAGTGAACATTTCAGTTATATCTATGCTAAATTATGTGTTAGTAAGAGTCCCACTGGTGGTTCTTAAAAAAATGGATCAACGAGGGATGAACCAAGGTCCAATTGACTACCTCGATTTTTCCATCAGACAGTGGGTGAAAGGATATAGATAGCCATAGGTGACATCTGAGTAGAGACCATAAATCCTTCTATAATGCACTTAAGAAACTAGAGTTGTGATCAAAGATAATGTTTCTCGAAGGGCCAAAGTGAGTCTATATGTGGTGAAAGAAAAGCTTAGAGGTTTAAGAAACAATGGTAGTCTTGTGATAAGGGATAAAAATAATCATTTTGGGGAATTTACAAACAAATACCTAGATAGCATCATGCTTGCGCAAGGTGGTTGGAAATCCACTAAAACAATCCATAGAGATGGCCTCCCAAGGGCAGGAAGGAATAGGGAGAGGCTAGTAAAGTCTATGCTTCCTATTATACCACTTTTTTTAATGAAAAAACACATAGGAACAAAAGAACTAATGAGGTTCCTTCTGCATAGTAGGCCAATAGAAATGTCGCTACAAATTTTGAAGGGTCTTTGTGGTTCTTAAGTGTCAACCACATGTAGAGCTATGAGCCTCATGGATCAATACCAACTATTCCTCTAAGGTGGGTATGCACAACTGGTTGAGCTTATAAATCCATCCATCCCTGATAGTGTAGTCAGAAAACGGGGTTTGTTTCTCGACTGTAGGTTGTCTTAGAGATTCTCATATGGGCCCAAACTGAGGATCAAAAGTATACAATGATTTCTAGTTTTCATAAGATGCACACTTGACCTCTAATATTTGTAGAACCTGATCCAGGGGTGACTCAATAAATCATCCAAGATTATTGGTGGTTCCCTTTTTGAATTTGATAACCAAATGGAATTGTTGAATATAGGCAAGCCACTTCAAATTGTGTTTCTCCCGTATCTTGGACTGAGAATTGAAAAAAATTAAAGGATGATGATTTGTATACAAAATGGTTTCCTTATCCAAAATGTAATGTTTCCATTGATTCAAGGATTGGACTAGGCTATATAATTCCTTATCATAGGTGTTGTAATTAAATTTAGCATCTACAAGTTCCTCAGAGTGATAAGCCATATAATAGCCTCCTTGTTTAAGAACTACCCCAATGGAATACCGGGAAGCATTGATTTTGATCTCAAACGACTGGTAGGATCATGCAATATAAGCACAAGGGTGGAGCACAAGGCCTCCTTGAGTTTCTGGAATTGTTGAAAAATTGTAGTATTGCAGACAATCTTTTCCTAATTTGAAAGATGGTGTAAAGGATGAGCTAAGTGACAAAAATTGGACACAAACCTTCTATAAAAGGTAATTCCACCCATGAATATTTTTAAGTCCATAACATTGGCAGGAGTGGGACATTGAGCTAATACTTGAACTTTGGTTGGATCGGGACTAACCCCCACTTGATTAATAATGAACCCCAAATATTGGGATGATTTTGTCCAAATAAGGACTTGCATTCTTTAGCTTGCAGCGTATGAGTCCTCAATGTGGCATGAATCCAATAACTAGTTAATTTGTCTCTCAATATCAGTGGCTTCATGAGGGGCCAGAAAGTAGGGACGAGAATTAGGTAAGGAAGCACCAAGAATGAGGTCATTGGAATGTTCAATGGACCAAGAATGGGGTAGACCACTGTGAGCAAGAAATACAGCAATAAATTCCTCAAGGATTGGGTGCATCTGAGGAGGAACTAGGTGAGAGGTATTGTCGGGATCAACCGGGCACACCAAATAAAGAGAGACAAATTTATTAAGATCCACCTTAGGGAGGGGCGATAGATCAACTGTTTGCAAGGAAGGTGGTATGGTGGAGGAAGTAAGCACATAAGTGTGGCCATCCAACTAAAGGTGATATTGATGGGATTTTTCCATGTAAACAACATGGAATTGCTGCTAGTAAGGAATTCCCAAAAACATGTCAACACAATATAGGGGAGACACATCACACACAGCAATGTCCTTCAAGGGGTAAATCGCAAAAGTCACTAAACAACATTGAGAGACTATCAAACAAGTTCCATTTTCCACCCCAATTGATAGGGTGTTGGGTGAGGTGTAGTAGGTGATTGAAGGCATTGGAATAAGGCCTGAGACATAATATATTTTTGGATTCCATTGTCTAGGATCAATGTGCCCAATATGAATTTGATTTCACAATTATGTGTAAACAAAAAATTGGGAGCCTTGATAGACTTTGCGGAAGTATTCAACAAGTGGGCATAGTTTGTTTCTATGGGATTTTCCAAGGAAATAAGGTCTAAAGAAGGGACTTGAGTGGTGGAGGGCAATGTTGGTTTAACAAACAAGGTTCATACTAGGCGACTATTCATAAGCACTCGGCATTCCACAACGGAGTGTGAATGTCTCTTATGGTGATGACACCATGGGGTATTAGGATGATTAGAGTGGGGTGAGGGTGATGAGGCAGAAGTGTTGGGATTGGTTTTAGGAGAGCAGAGTGTAGGTGTTACTTTTCATTCCACCACCAAATCCCTAATAAAATCCTTTTCTAAAGAGGTGTTATCAAATAATTCAACGTCCTGACAAATAACCAACAACAAACCAGAATTAAAATTGACAATAAGTGCCTCTTCGAAGTCCTAGATGCGTAGCATGGAGAAGATATCAATGTAACTTTGGAAAAATTTCACAGAGAGCTTCCTAAGTTGCAACCAACAAGCAAGAAAGTTCTGATGGTATCCAGGAGGGTAAAAATGGTTGCAGAGAGCTTGCCAAAAACATTCCCAGGAAGAAATAGTGGGAATCTCCTGGCCAAGATGGTACCCATATCAATCATGATAGATAGGGTGTCTAGTTGAGTATCCCACCAGGCTTCAACAATGCATTCAAGTTAAATACTAATGTTTTCTAGATTAGTTTCCTCATCCATGTCTAATGAGGTCTTAAAATAAGTGGAGAGGCTCTGGATCTAGGATTCTACATCCTCTCCATTCATTTTTCCAACAAATTAGGGAGATGAAAATGAGTCTCCAATTGTAGAGGCGTTGGAGATCATCATTGTTGCATACACGTCAGTTCGTGTAATACTAGAGCCAAATATTGGAAGGGAGAGGACGTGGAATAATCATCTATAGAAGTCTCCTTGCGTGGAGGCATGATTTTCATAGACAACCAAGCCACCAAGGAGCGGATATAAGAGGGATTGGTACTAGAGAGTGCCAATATGCCATAGATTTGGCTCATAGTGGCACTGAAAGAGCCTCTAAGGATGGGTGCACTACTAGAGAGGGCCTATATCCCCTAGATATGGCTTGTAAATACACTAAAAGGGTAGTTGAGGAGGGGTGCACTATTAGAGATAGAATAGATGCCCTATATCTGAGTTTGCAAGCCATGTAATTGTGCCAATATGCCCATATCTAGAAATTTTTTGTAGGAGAAGGACCCTAAAGAGGGCATGCAAAAGTGGAATCATGTTGTCCCTAAGGAGGGTGCACTGAAGAAAAGGTACCACATGCCAATATTTAAGGTTACTATTTGTTGAACATACAATCTAATGAATGGCACATGGATGAATGGTGCCCCAACATACTACAAGAGGTGGCAGAAATCTAGAGTTAACATGCAAAAATAATTATTTTCCAACCTGAATGAACTTGTAGACAAGTTCAAAACTCACTAGATCGCGTGAAGGAACCATAACTTGGAAAAATCCTAAAACAAAAGTTGAAAAATGGAGCCAACCCTATATGGTAGGGATTCGTACCTTTGACATGAAAAAACCCTAAAGAGCACATGCAAAAGTGGACTTATGTTATCCCTAAGGAGGGAACATCATCCCACGAAGTCTCTAAGCTAAAGCGAACACAATATATATGGAAAACATAGCTAGAGGGTGAAGTGAAACATGGCTCATGTTTTATTTGAGTAGGGTGCACAAGGTGCCATGGATTCCCTAAGGAGGGAGCTAGACAATCTGGAAACCATAGCACTGGAGGAAACCCTAGCACTAAATATCAATGAAAAGAGAAAACAAAATTGAGCAAAAGTTGGATGGAACTAGGTCTGACACTCTTCGATGGAAGCTATAAAGATCTAGCTCTGATAACACTTGATATAAATAGTAGAAGTAGTCATTCACACTATAAAAATGAGACAAGAACCATAAAATTGATTAATGTTTTAGGTGATCCCTTTATAAAAAGAGCTTACTTTAACCCAAATTTTAGAAGCATACACAACATAGTTGGAAACCTTACACAACAAACAAAAGAGAGAGGAACTCCTCCTTACAAGGAGCACCCTAGACAAAACTATGGGGCTAATTAAGGGGGTGTGGCCTTCATGTGGCCCACTATCTCCCATGAGGATGAAACCCTAAGTAAGTAAACATTAAGGGAGAAGGGAGAAAGGTGGAGAAAAGAATAGAGAAATGAAGGAAATGGGAAAATAATGAAAGAATAGGTTTTGAAGGACTTTTATGAGGGAAAAATAGGGATTTTAATTAAACTCATTTAAATTCCCCTTGAATCATGAGGATTGAGACAAGTGGCTTATTTTTAACCTTTGATATTACTTAGATTTATTTTTGAAAAGTTTCCCTCACTTATATTTAGTCAATCGATAAGCATGGCATTAAATCTAGTGCTAAAATCAATGTTAAATCTAGAACTAAATATGGAGCTAAACTTGCTGCAAAATCTCATGTTAAATCTGGCACAAAAGTTGGCTCTAAATTTGGCACATGAAATAACACCGACTTTAGTTCCATCTTGTGAAATAGCGTTGACTTTTAATAAGAACTACAAAAAATCATTAAAAAAGAAAATGGAAGCAAAAATGAAGCTAAAAGGGAATTAATGACAAGGTTTTTTTGTGGGAGAGTGACACGACAAGTAGAGCACTAGAGAATAATCCATTCATGAGATATTGGGAGGTCTTAAAGGATATGATCAAGGCTGAATTCTACCCAATTGGGTATGATAAGCATCAACAAATTGTGTGGCATTAGTTTAGGGAGAGGTAAGGATAATTAGTACAAGATTTCATTACAAATTTTAGGAAGAGAGTTATCCAAATAACTGTATCTCCCAAAAGTCCAAACATGTTGATACATATTTAGGCTCCTTTCTACTACAAATTTGGTGAAAACTGATGTTCTTCAATCTTAAGACAAGTGTCAAAGCAAGTTTTCAAGTCAAGTACCTTAAAGGAGACAAGCACCAGTAGAAATATGGTACCCACAAGAAAACATAACCAAAAGAATAGAGGAAATAGAATATTAAGAAGAAGAGGAATGAAAATAATATTGTGGCAGGAATGAAAAAAAACCAATTCCATCTAGCAATGCAAGGCTTGTGAGAGAATGGGACACATTGAGGAAGACTAATGGTTACACCCTAAGAATTTTCTCAACCATTTTAATACGAGAAATAACAATAAGAAGGAATTTCTCATCATAAATGCCAAGGAAAAAGTGGTCAATACCTCAAACATGAAAGGGAAGGTAGGTTCACTACTCTTCAAAAGGAAGTGGCATTGGTTGTTAGAATTCGTAGGGAGGATAAGGAGATGATAGAGTTATTCTACATAAAAATCCACTTGAAACAAAGGGAATTTTCTTTTTTGATCCATGTTCTTAATCCAACTTGATCTCTACACACTTGGTTTAGAAAATTGGCTTAGATACCCAGGACCATCCATGGTTATATCCGTTGGGTTGTCTGAGACAAGATGTAGAATTGTGAGTAAACAAGTAGTGTAGATTCAAGTTTGCTATCAACTAGAACTTTGTGAATGAAGTAGTAGTCAATGGGGTTCCATTTGGATGTTTGTGGGGTCATCTTGGGAATCCCATACTTGTACATGAGATATGTCATCGTTAGAAGGAGAGAAAACTAGTATAAGCTTGTCAAATATGGGAAATCATATGCTATAAATGTGCACAATGAAAAAACTAAAGTTCCTTTGATCAACACTCATTAATACAAAAGAATCATTGGAAACATAAAGATATTTTTATTATTTTTATTGAGAGAAGAAAAATAGGAAGGATAACGTAACAAATTGGAGATGAGGGCATCGTTGGAAGGATGTAGTGGAAAACAACACCAACCATTGCAACAATTGATTGAAATTGATACAACTAGAAATGTGGATATGTAATAAAATATAAATTTAATTGATGACTGAATATATTGTTATAATTGTAATGGTTATACAAGACCTCAAAACATTTAGCATCATAACATCATAACCATATACAAAAGGACCACTGAAATAAACACAAGCACAACCACACAAAAGAACACAAAAGATTTATCCTAGTTAAACCTCATTGGGGATTAAAACCATCAAAACTTCCTCGATATATAAATCAACCAAGTACAATGTAAGAACCCAAGAACAAGGCTTGTAATACCTCAAGAAAAAGACTTGACTGCTTCCTCTGTCCCAGATGGACTGTTCCTTCTCTCTCTAGCGAACTTGCTTGAGCTGTGAGTGTATACAAATGAGGGAGGAGCCTACATATTTATACTCATCAAGTGAGTGACTCAATTACCTAACTAGTTTAACCAATTTCTCTAATTAGGGTAGGACTACCTATTAATACTCAAAATAGCATTTATATAATACTTTTGTGGGTATTATTTCCCTGACTTACAACGGAGATTTTACATCATGAATTTTACATGACCAATTACATCAAGGACATCTATGAATGAAAGAATAACATCTCCATAGGAGGAATACAATAGAATATCTTTTGAAGTTACATTTCTTTCAACACTCCCTCTTAACAAGGAAGGTATACTACATCATCATTAGCAAAAACAACAACAACAACTGCACTATTGACTGGTGAATCTATATGTCATAGGAATTTTTGTAACAACAACATAAGTATCATCATCATCATGGAAAATAATCATCACAGAGCATCATCATCATGGAACATCATCATCACAGAACATCATCATCGTGGAACATCATCATCATGGAACATCATCATCGTGGAACATCATCATCACGGATCATCATCATCGTGGCCCCGTCATCATCGTGGAACATCATCATCGTGGAATATCATCATCACAGAAAATCATCATCAAAAAACATCATTATCATGGAATATCATCATCACAGAACATCATCGTCACGGAGCATCATCATCATCAATATGTGAATACTAAGACATCGTCATCTGCAACATCAAAAGGTGAATACTAGAACATCATCATCATATGAAATATCAGTTGTGAATACTGGAACATCATCATCATCTGCAACAACATTAGTATGTGAATACTGGAACATCATCAACAAATAAATGCTAGATCATCATCTGCATCATCAGCATAGAGATGTCGGAACAACATCATCATCATTAGAATAAAATGCTAAGACAACATCATCATCATAAGAACAATATAATTTTGTATAAAAATGATTATCATCAGTAGCACAAAGTGTTGGTACCACATCATCAACAGAAACAACACAGAGTGTTGGAACCACATCATCATCATCAACATAGAGTGATGGGACCACATCATTATAATCAACACAGAGTGTTGGGACCACGTCATCATCATCAGCATAGAGTGATGGTACCACATCATTATAATCATCACAAAGTGCTAGGACCACATCATCATTAGCAACACAGAGTGTCGGGACCACATCATCATCAACAACACAAAGTGCTAAGACATCTAAAGCAGCATCATGGTGGGCACTCTGGTAGACCTAACTAGCCTTGTCTGGCTAACTAATACTTTTGTACCAAACAATCCTAGCCAAACATACCGATCTACTTGGGGACCAAACAAACCTTGTATGGCTTACTAACCCTTTCAAGTCAAACAAGCCTAACCAGACATACTAATACCCCTAGGATCAAACAGGCCTTGTCAACACTAATATACCAATCCCAATGGGATCAGTTAGGCCTTATCAAGATGGCATACCAGTCATAGACTGAGCCACTGCAACAGGAACCACATACTCATCATCATCATAACTCCCTCTTTTTAGGGAGGTCTTTAGGGACTACACCAATATTGTCTCAAAAGTATTCAAACTTGACACGAGACAGAGGCTTAGTCAACACATTGACAACTTGTTCTTTATCACTTGTTCTTCATCATTCTTATCTTGTAGGTGATTGCACACGATCTTTCCTACAAGTCAAATTTAGTTGCATGGTTAGAAACATTTCATAATATTCAAAACATATTCATAACGAAAAAATATTATGCATAAAGACATATGTCACACAATCATGCAACTATTTTCCAATACAACATTCATCCATATGTTGTACGGTAACTATCTAGATTCCTTACATCTCTACGAAAACATTATTAAGAGCGTACACTACTCCCAACATGTCAGCAAAGAGGTTTCATTCTATATAAGTAGCAATGGAATGTTGTACAATTCCATAGGCCACTTACCCATAAGATGCATATTGGTAGTAAATTATTCATTAATGAAAACACTCTAACATGCATAATACACTTCCTAAATCTAGGAACATATCTATGTACAAAAATGAACAATATCATTTAAGCAACTTGATATACAGAAAATGATAATTCACATACTTATCTTTGTTTGTTTGGTAGACTCCATTTTGATCTTTGTCTCCTTGCAAGAATAACAGAAGTCTTTGACAATGCGCTCTACTTCATTGTATGATTATAAGGACATGTGCCCATCTTTTTCATGCTCGATGTTGAGAATTATTATACACCACATATCACTTAGGATTGTGTATGGGTGTCCTACAAATGCATCCCTTCTTCTCCAATGCTGAAATGGATAAGAGCATGATCTTTGTCTTCATTAGTAGAATTATTCTGGATCAAAGTACATATTCATCATCACTTGAGGAATATTCCCTTACTTTCTTCTCAACTGCAATATCTTCAGCCCTAGCCACATTAAGAGCAACACTAGTACACTTTCTACAACATCCTGGAGTTCTCTTTCTGTTTGTAGCACTACCAACCCAATAAGAGTCATCATATCCCCACAGGAATATCCTTTGGACTCTTTCATATCTGAGGCCATACTCAACTGTACCCTTCAGGTACCTCACTGTGTGCTTTGTCACAACCATGTGAACACAGCTTAGATCCACTATGTACTGGATCAAAGTACTCACTGCAAAACAAATATCTAGCCTTATGTTTGTCAAGTATATCAATGAACCAATATTCTACTTGTAGATTGTGACATCAACTATCTCTCAAGTAGGATCACATACCAACTTCAAGTTTGTTTCCATTAGTGTATCCCAACATCTCGAACCTTATCTCAATCGTACATTTTCCTTGGCTAAGGAAAATCTTCTCTCAATTCATTCATACCTCTAATATCGATAATCATGTCAATATTCTTGAACTCTGAGATCTACTCTAGTCACTCCCTCTAAAGCGGAGCACCATCCTCCCTCTGCATCTTGTACTCTCTGCATCGGGACATTCTACACTAGAGTGACTGATAGCCTCCTCTATTGTTGATCTTATGTGTATCCATCTATGTCATCTCTCAAGGTCACTCAAAATTTGTTTCAAGCTCCTCTTACACCCATCGATAAAATCCTCATCCATTTTAGGCTTCCATATTCAACCTTGTATGGTTGAGATCTCCATCACTCTAGGTGATCCTCAAGCTCCTCATGTAACTGTATGTGTTATACCATGGGTGCCTTTGGAGATTATACAAATTATTTTGCGTACAAGTGAGTTATGAAGAGAGTCCCAAATCCCGGAGGTTGCTCGATCTATTCTTCTACTTTGATTACACCAACTCTCTAGTGTAATATCGACCACTGAAGAGGTGTTTTTTTCCACTAGACAAACGTCTCACTGTAATCGACTCCCTCTTTCACAGAGAAACCATGAGCCTTGCTTTGTATTTATCGATGTTGTCATCTATTGCATGCTTGATCTAGTAGATCCACTTGGAAGACATTATGGAATTCCCTTCAGGTTTAAGAATCATATCCTATACATCATTCTTCATGATCAACCAGTACTCCTCGATTATAAAATCCTTCCATTCTTTCTTCTTGGGACATTCTTTCGCAAAGTTTCCTTTCTCATCACAAGTGAAACATTTGAGTTGTGAGAGGTCCTTCTTCTGAAATATTTTTGTTCTTGTGAGCATGGTCTTCCTTCTTGTGATTTCTCTTCTTGGTATGAGTTTTTAGGGATTGACTTTCATCTTCATCCATCCCTTCTTCTTTTTCTATATATCAATCAAGCTTCTTGCGTGCATTCCTCCCATAGGTGAATTTCCTTCTAGAACAAATTCATTGAATGAAATATTGGGAGACCATTCAAGGTTGTCATCCCTAATTTCTCTTCTTTGACATTGTTTCCAATAGCATCTAGTTGCTCCTTGATATGAGAGACCCTTGTGAAGTAAGATTGAAATATTTCTAACATATGGATCTTCATACCCTTGAGTTGAATCGTCAAGGTCATCTTCATGTTGATATTTTTTTCTTCATATAAGATGGTCAATACATCGAACATCTCCTTGGGATTATTCAAGGATGATACATGTGATATCCAATGGAGACATAAATAATCCTCTTGGATTTGACTAAGTCCTTCTTATGCTTGCATTTTTCCTCATCTCCCTCTAGATATGCAACTTCTTCTTTGGCATAGTCTTCCAAGTATGAGAAGCACTCTATACTTCCATGCTTGGAAGTTCTCAGCTCCTTCAATATTTCCCTCAAGCTTGGTATTGTTGGTCATCATGAAAATGAGAACCTCAAATGGAAATAGAGAGGATAGATCTTACCAATGAGATTGCTTCAACTTGATGCTTGCTTGACATATTTTCTAAAAGAATGCTTCTTGTGGACCTAGGGTTTGATAAAGAAACCCTAATTTTTCAACTTTGGTGACATTCATATATGATTGGATATAAAGATGTGCCTCCTCAAGGTGACCTTAACAATATACTCATTTTCCAAAACTATGGATAAAATTGGAAAATTTTTTATGGCTTAGTTTTCTTGGTAGCAGTTTTGGGTCAAAAATTAAAATCCACGGAATGATAAAATTATTCCATAGAAATATGCACCCTCCTAGGGAAAGTTATATGGTCCTCCTTTTTCAAATGATATGTGGAGGGAAGTTCCCAGAATAGGAAGCCCTAGTTTCTTAAATATATTCTACATAAATGTTCGGTCTTAATTCTAATGTATCTATGAAATTACTTCTCCTCAAGGTCTGAAACTATTTCCTAAGATATCCTGATTTGTCTTCTTTCCAATCCCATATTTTAGAGAAATATTGGATTCACCATTTGGAACTTATGCTAAATTTCCCAGGGTTACATGTTTATGGACTGGTTCAGTATGACGAACTTGTACATAATTACACGTATCATTGTTTCAACTTCGGGGCCTGAAAATCTCACCACAGAAACTACATTATGTTCCCTATCTGCAATATCTTACAAAATTCGATTTGGACCTTCTTAGCCAGATATATAGCAATTCTCCCTAGCTCACCTATTTAAGACGGAATTCTGGAAGAGAATGCAACCTTTATTTGGAGGGATCATATCTCCTAAATTATAGAGAATATGAGGTTGAAACCCTCACAAAAGGTACATAAATATTTCACCTTATGAATCTCCAATTTTTAGCTTTTGAGCCTTTACCGAACTCGATTTATAGTGAAAATTCCAAGTTGACTAGATTTTGGCTTCTAGGGTTTTCAAGCATGAAACCTTAATGTCCAGTAGCTGTAATTGTAGTAGTGTTTCGGCTGCAAAAATACTTCTTTCAGGGTGGATCTAATACCATGTTATAATTTTAATGGTTATACGAGTTCTTAAAACATTTACCATCATAACATCATAACCATATACAAAAGGATCACTGAAATAAATACAAGCATAACCACACAAAAAGAATAGAAATATTTATCCTGGGAAACCCTCGTGCGGGAGAAAACCCATAAAAAATTCCTCGATATAGACTTCAACCAAGTATAATGTAAGACCCCAAGAATAATACTTGTAAGACCCCAAGAATAAGACTTGATTTCTTCCTCTCTCCCAGATGGATTGCTCCTTCTCTCTCTAGTGAGCTTACTTGAGTTGTGAGTGTATACAAATGAGGGAGGCACCTCACCTATTAATACACATCAAGTGAGTGACTCGATTACCTTGTTAGGTCATACAATTTCTCTAATTAGGTCCAACCTACCTAGGAATACTCAAAATAACATTTATATAATACTTTTGTCGGTACTATTGCCCCGACTTACAATAGAGGTTTTACCTCATGACTTTTGCATGACTTTTACATGACCAATTACATCAAGGACATCTTTGAACAGATGACTAACATCTCCGAAGGAGGAATAAAGTAGAAGTACAATAGAATATTTTCCAAAGTGACATTTATTTCAACATAAATGATATAATTTAGAGTGCATAACATGACTTAAATAGTCCATCTTGTGACTAGCAAGAATGGATGCAACCACTCAATTAATATTACAATTTATTAATCATTAAGTATTATGTGTATGTAACATTTCTCTACCCTTAAATTTTTCTTTTTCCTCAAAGAGATGGTAATGAGGGATGTAGTTGTCGAATGCGTTCTAATTCCCAAGAAATGTCTTCTTCAGGAATATATTATTTTTACATTTAATAAGATATTCTTTAATCAATCAAGAGCATGATCTCTTTTCCTTGGATTTAATAATAACTTTTGGATTGAAGATAATTCGTCCTTCATCTCCAACATAGGAAATATTTTTTGTACTTTGTGATGTTGTCCTAACACCTTTTCCAAACATGATATATGAAAAACATTGTATATGCGACTTGTGTCTGATAATTCCAATCCAAATTCCACGTGACTATTCTTCATGTTGATTTGATATGGTCCATAAAAACTTGGAGCTAGTTTTTCCTTTCCACGTTGTTTAAGTGATAACCGCTTATAGGGTTGTAGTCTCACAAATACCCAATATCCAATTTCAAAATCTATTTATGTTTGATGTTGATCAAATTGTTGTTTTATTCAATTCCTGGCGACTTTTAGATTTTCCTTGAGTATTTGAACAAATTTTTTGTTCTCTTCTAAATGATCTTTTACTAATGCAACCTTCGCCTGATTTGTGGCTAGATCCTTTCATTTCGGGGGTTCATATCTGTAGAGAGCTTGGAATGGTGTCATTATAGAGGATGTATAATAAGTGGAATTATACCAGCATTCAACAAGATGTAACCATTGAAACATTTTATTTTGCTTGTCGGTTATAAAATAATGCATGTAGGTTTCCAAGCATTAGTTGACCATTTTTGTTTAAGTGTATGTTAGGGAATAGTAAAATGAGCTCATGTTAAGTGGCATTCCAAAAATTTCCTTTAAACATGGAATCTTTATCACTAACAATAATACTTGGAAACCCATGTAACTTGTAGAAATTTTTTGCTACAAAAATTCAGTTGTTTCCATGGTGGAATCAATTTTTCTTACCTTGATGAAATGTGCATACTTGGTTAGTCTATCTACTACCACCAATATTTTGTCCTTCCCTTATGATATGGGTAATCCATCAATGAATTCCATTGATATTTATTCCCATTTTTTATTTTGGGTGTGCAAAGGATGGAGTAGCCCGAGGATTAGGACATTTTAGCTTTTATTTATTTGGAAAATGTTGTTAAATAAGTGATTAAAACTCATATCTCAGACTGTGTGCATGCATGCACATTCATTAACATAATTTATCCAACAATTTTATATGACCGATATTAAGCTTAAATAGTCTAAAAAATACCACCATATGCCCAGGAATAAATTTCAGACCTTAAGAAGTTAATACACACCATTAAAGTGTCCCAAAGTAGTGGAAAAACTCATGAACAATAGGTTGTAAATAATTTCATACACATAAAAATTTGATTAAAATTGGCCCATTCAAGAGGTCCTTTCATTAATAGGTAGTGAATCTCAACATGTTACAACAACAATAACTTTCATCCATAAAACACAATCCATATCAGATATTTTCTAGAAATATGATCCAAACATTCACCTCAAAATCTAATTTGTAGGTGTCATTAGAAAATGTGCCCTCAGGCATCCAAAAACTATTCACTAACAAAAAAAACACTACAGTATATTTTACCTTGGAATTAGTGTCCAAATTTTCTAACAGTTTGACCCAACAAATTGTCTTGGAAATCATGTCTTTCAGCAACCTCAATTTATATGCCACAATATAGAGTTTTACGACCTCCTTCTCTCATTGCATGACCTGTCTAAAATAAATGATTGAACATGTCTTGGGAATTGTGCCCAATTTTGGAGAAACACCCTCCTTGGGAATGGTTCCCACAACCTAGGGAATCGTACCCACTTTCTATTGTCGCTACAAAAAACCTTTAGCTGCCCACTCTAAGCTCTCTTGAAATGCATGCTTTCTCCCTCAGCTCTCTCTTGGAAGGCGTGTGCAACAATGGAGACTCTATGTCTTTTTATCTTCAATTTAGGGTATGCCAGTGACTCTTTATCTTCTATGGTTGATAATTAATACTAGACATGAGATCAACAGTGGTGTTTTAATCTAAAGTTCAGTTAAATCACTTAATTGAACTTTATAAAACTACATTGGAATTTGAAAAGTCATTTTTTCCCTAAATAACTAAAAATATTCATTTTGTGACATAAATACACTTTAATAAATTACAACTTGCTTTAAAAACATAAAATCATATCAAAAGTACTTTAATAAATACATTAATAAAGTCACTTAAGACCTTTATTGAAACGACATTATTTCGCACTTTTGCACCTAGGCACAAAGTGCAAAAGTACCTCTCGAGCTATAAAAGATAAGACTCCCTCTTAGAAAGGGAAGTACTAAATGACATCATCATCATCATGTACCACATCCATCACGTTGTTCATAGTAGGAGCTCCCTATGACCCTGGAACCAACACTACCACCTACACTGAACTAGAATTTGAAGATAATCTTCTTGCAGCAATCGACCTCCTTGGACAATCCATTCTCCCATATAGATCTCTATGCCTGTCGAGTCTCTTGGAAGTACTTTGAAGAGACTCTCTTTCTTCTCTCAAAATTCTAGACTAAAATCTTGGCTCCACTTCAGCCTTAGGAGCCTTTTACTCCTCTCTGCTGACTCTAACTCGTAAATCATGGGTTATCCACCAAGCTTGTACAACTCATCGAATCGATCACCAATCATATGGGGTTGGATCAGTATCGCTCTCTTTGAGTATATAAAAACATATCCTAGATATTCCCTCTCTATAAAAATGTACACATGTCCCCTACAGAACAAAGTAGAATACCCTATATCCTCCAAGGCTGACACAGAGAGAAAGTTCACACTCATCCCTGGAACAAGAAGAACTCCATTTTGATTGAGGAGTTCTCCTTGACAGATCTGGAATTTTATCCTACCAAATCCACGCACTGCACATGCCATTCCCCCATCACTTCAAACCATCCAGTCATGACATGTCTCAGTAATCTCATGGAATATATGACATAATCCAGTCATATGATGTGAGCTCCACTATCAATAAACCAACTATTGTTTTGCACAACTCCATTTCTGTCGGTGCTCATAACAAGAGAGAAAAAATAATTCCTTCTCAAATCTTCTCGCAAAGTCGTCTACCTCTTTTGTAGCTTCCATGGTCACATCCTCATATCCCTTCTTCTTCTTAGTCTCGGGATACTGAGAATCACGGTGACCAAACTGAGCATAAGAAAAGCATATGATTTTTCTTGAGTCCTTATTGGACTTCTTCTTGAGCTTAGCATAAAGAGAAACATTCTCTTCATCAGCACCCTCCTTTTGTCCACTGCCTTGAGATCCTTCCTGAATCTCATCCTAAGTGAAATCATCCCATAATCTGCTCCAATCTAGAAGGTGTTCTTGAGAAACCACACACTTCACGAAGACTTCCCATTCCTTGGTGAATCCTTTCAAGGCTATCCTCACTAACTCAGAATTAGACAGTGACTTCTCCAACTACAGCCATCTCATCTCTTACCTGGGCCACCTAGGTAAGATAAGTTACTACGCCCTCACCCTTGGACATCTTGGTTCCCTACAATTTGTCTTTGAGAGTTGTCCTCTGGTTCTCATTCTTATCCTCATACAATCCTTTCATTGTAACCCGCATATCATGATCAGTCTTCTTCCCAACCACATGTGGGATAAGGTGGTCCTTTATACCATCCAGAATCATCATCTGTGCTCTGGCCTCTATTACTTCATGCATGTTCAAAGAAATAGGATCATATTCAGGAGGAGTTTCCATGGTTCTAACCATAGTCCATAATCTTCTTTCCTTGAGAATAGCAATCATTTTGACTTTCCACTACAAGTAGTTACACATACCATCCAACCGATCCTCGTATCTAATGCAGACATCCATCTCTGTTGTCCAAAGAAACAATAGACCACAAGATGCCCCTTTCTGTAGAACACCTACCAACAATATGTTAAAATCCAGCAAAAATAATTATGCCAAGACCACTACAACACTGTTTCCCACTAAACATCGGAGCCTTTCTCTTATACCATGTTAAATAAGTGATAAAAACTAATATCTCGGACTGTGTGCATGCATGCACAGTCATTAACAACATTTATCCCACACTTTAATATGATTGATATTAAGCTTAAATAGACTAAAAAATAGCACCATACACCCAGGAATAAATTTCAGACCTTAAGAAGTTAATACTCAACATTAAAGTGTCCCAAAGCAGCGAAAAAACTCATGAACAATAGGCTGTAAATAATTTTAGACACATAAAAAGTTGATCAATATTGACCCATTCAAGAGTTCATTTCATTAACAGGCTGTGAATCTCAACATCTTACAACAAGAGTAACTTTCAGCCATAAAACACAATCCATATCAGATATTTTCTAGAAATATGAGCCAAACATTCACCTGAAAATCTAAGTTGTAGGTGTCATTAGAAAATTTGCCCTCAGGCACCCAAAAACTATTCACTAACAACAAAAAACACTACAACATATTTTACCTTGGAATTAGTGTCCAAATTTTCCAACAATAGGACTCGACAAACTGCCTTGGAAATCGTGCCTTTCAGCAACCTCAATTATGTGCCACAGTATAGTTGTACGACATCCTTCTCTCATTGTATGAACTGTCTGAGATAAATTATTGAATATGTCTTGGGAATCATTCCCAATTTGGGAGAAACGCCCTCCTTGGGAATGGTTCCCACCACCTAAGGAATCATGCTCACTTTATGCTGTCGCTACAAAACCCTTCAGCTTCCCATTCTAAGCTCTCTTAAAACGCATGCCATGTCTCTCAGCTCTCTCTTGGAAGGTGTGTGTAACAATGGAGTCTCTATGTCTTTTTATCTTCAACTTAGGGTAAATATCGGTGACTCTTCATCTTATATGGCTGAGATTTAATCTAAAGTTCACTTAAATCACTTAGAGAAATTTATAAAACTACATTGGAATTCGAAAAATAGTTTTTCCCTAAATAACTAAAAAGACTCACTTTATGACATAAAGACACTTTATAAAGTGAAAGTCACTTTAATAAAGTACAACTCACTTTAAAAATTATAAAGTCACATTAAAAGTACATTAATAAATACATTAATAAAGTCACTTAAGACCTTTCTTGAAACAACATTATTCTACACGTTTGCACCTAGGCACAAAGTGCAAAAGTACCTCACGAGCTATAAAAGCTAACAAATGTCATGTTTTGCTACATATTGAATGCCTGCATTCATTCCCTTCCAAAAAATTGATTGTATTTCATTATAATAGGTTTTGAAAAATTCTTCGTGTCTTGCGGCTCAACAGTCATGGGATTCTTTAAGTACCTTGGTTTTAAAACTTGAGTTGGGGATTAATTAAACCCTTCCCTTATACCAGATGTCATTTTTCCATTGAAATTTGGGGTATTAATTTATATCATAAATTATGGAGCAAGTCTATATTTTTGGCGTAATCAGCTTGAGTGTCATCCAACCATTCGGGAACCACCATCGATACTGCAAAAACTTACAATTCTTTGTCTTTTCTGGACAAAGCATCAAATACTATGTTGTGTTTTCCCTTTTTATGTAGGATTTCTATATCAAAAGTAGAGATTTTCTCTATCCACTTCTATTGTTCGGCTCTTAACATCTTTTGTTGTAACAAGTGTTGAAGACTCTTATGATCTGTAGGTATCATAAACTTTCTTCCCAAAGGGTATTTTTTCCATTTCGTTAATATGTGCATGGTGGAGAGCATCTCCTTGTTGTATGTTGACTATAAGAAAACCCTTTTGTTCAACTTATTGTTTTCATAAGCAACTAGGTGTCTTTCTTGCATCTAGACTGCTCCTATCCCAAACCCTAAGGCATCACATTTGATTATGAATGGTTTTGAGAAATCGGGTGTTGGAAAAACAAGAGTTGTAGACATAATTCATTTCAATGCCTCAAAATACCTTGCTTCATCATTACATTGAAAGGAATTCTTTTTAAGTAGGTCAGTTAGTGACACGGTTAAATGAGCATAGTTATTGATGAATCTTTAATAGTAACCAATCAACCCTAAGAATCCTCTTAGCTTGGAGATATTAGTTGGTTGGCCATTTGTTGACCACTTTGTCTTTCTTTGGATCAACCTTGACTCCTTCCTTCAAGATAATGTGACCAAGATACTCTACTTCTTATTTGCCAATGTACATTTTGACCTTTTGCATAGAATTAGTTTTCTTCTAAGAGAGATAGTATTTGTTCCAGATGCTTATAAGTTCCTTCCATGTCTTGTTTTATATAAAGGATGTCGTCAAACAAGACTAATACAAATTTATGTAGGTATGGCTGGAATAGTTCATTCATACTTGCTTGGAAGGTGGTGGGGGAATTTGTTAATACAAAAGTCATTACCTTGAATTCATAGTGGATTTCATTAGTTTGGAAATAAGCCTTTGTGACATATTCTAATATAAACCTAATTTGATAGTAACCTGATCTTAAATAAATTTTTGAAAAATATTTTGCTTCATCAAGTTCATCCAACATGTCATCGATGAACAGAATTGGAAACTAGTTCTAGATTGTTATTTTGTTTAATCCTCTTTAATCTATGCATAATCTAAATGATTCATCTTATTTTCGTACAAATACAACTAGAGCTACATATAGGTTTCTTATCTTTATGAAAAACCTATTTTAATAGGTCTTGAACTAATATTTCTATTTCTATTTTATGGTGGTGGGGGTATCTAAAGGGTTTAACTTTGATGGGGATTGACCTTGGTTTAAACTCAATAACATGTTCGATACTTATTTATAGTGGTAACTACATGTGTATGTCTTGAAATATGTTTTCATGTTTTTGAAGTATCTCTTGGACTTCTTCTTCTCTGGTATCATCTTCTTTTAAATCTTGCATCTCCATCTGATGACATTGGATCATGTAAGTTGTTTCCCCCTTCCGAATAAGCTTTTCCATCTACTGAGATGGAACCATATAACTTGTATCTTTGTCCTTTCCACGTGAACTTGATGAAATGTTTTTTTATGATGGATCGATTAGGTTCCCAATGTTTGTAGTGATTGGACTCATAAAATGATGTCTACTCCACCTAGAGGTATGATGTAGAGTCTTTATTCCAACTTGAAATATTGTATTTGAAGTTTCACCTTATGGAACTTCCCTACGTTCTCAATATTTTTTCCATCCGTGACCATCACCTTCATGTCTATAACTAGATACACAAATAGCTTGAGTCTCCTTGTGAATTTTATGTCGAGAAAGTTGCAGGTGTGTTAATGCAAAAAAATCTCAACTAGATCTAGATGGCCTAAGCCACATAGATATGTCTTTTTCCTACCTTTTTCCCTCATTTTTTACCTCCACGACTATGGTTTAACCTTATTCTCTCTCAAAAAGCTCAAAAATATCAAAAAGGGCCTAAAAACCCCACAAAAGGGATAAAAAGCTCATAAAAGAGCTAAAAAGCTCACAAAGGGGCTAAAAACCCCAAAAAGAGAAAAAAACATTAAAAGGGCTTAAAACCCTAAATAGGGTCCAAAACCCTAAAAGAGAGAAAAGGACAAGAAAAACTTTAAAATAGTATGGAGGTCTCCATCACAAGATTCACTTATTCCTTCTTCCATCATTATATTTTCGTGAATACGTTGAGAAGCCATCATTCTAAAAATACTCACATCATTTTTCTAACCATTCCATTGCCCCATCATATCCCATCCTGTATGTTGAGGAACCCTCCATATTACAAGCCTATGGAGAGGCGGTACCATTCCAAGTTAGGTCACAGTGGCCCATTTTCAAGGAAAATAGAAGGTATACTTGTCCTATTTTTGTTTATTTAGTTTAGTCATTTTTTCTTATTTTTTATTGTGTTACTAATATTTTATTTTCAGCTAGCTCTTTTCCATGGAACTCTACCCTTTTGTCTCACAAACGGAAGGGAGATTCTTTTGCACGTAGCTAAGGTGAAAACCCAGCTACAGTTTTGGAGACCATATTGGGTCGATCCTTTTCAATCCTCTTGTTTTGCAGGTGTTTATTTTATTTTGAATCTTGGCCATCACTGATCGGACCCTCAAACGGTCGATCCGAGTCTGTACGGCACCAGTGCCTGCCTCTTTCAGCCTTTGTCGACCTTCTTTTTTTAATTTGTTCCTATTCCGACCAATGTGTGCCTTTCAAGTCGAAACCTATGACCCAGTCATGCCTTTTGGGCTGAAACCCGTGACCCAGGTCGTGACTTTACCCTCGTAAAACATGAATTCCCCCCCAGGGAAAATTCACACCTATTTTTGCAATTAGAAGTGACCCAATCACCTCTGTTTGGCCTGTTTGAGTGACCCAATCGCGGCTATCCAACAGTTGAAAGCGACTTGTCTGTTTCTGAGCCAAGTTGTCTATGTTTTTCCTATCTGAACATCCTAGTGGCCACTGTTTGATTGTTGCATGCAATCTATCTGTTTCTGTGTTAATTTCTGCAATTTACATTCTATTTTTCATTACTAAAAGTTGGAAATTAACATACTTATTTATCCCCCTCCTCTACTCACTCATCACCCTTCGGGGTCTTCTGAGATACAACGGGGGGTTGATTAAGTTTAGTAATAGGCACCCACTTTATTATTGTTCACTTTAACTAAAAAGAAGTGACCTTCGAAGCTACAGGGAGTGGAGATCGTTGGGGGTCTCATGATGTTCGCATCCTCCTTGTTGAGCACTGGGCACTTGGGGTTTGACCTGTGGATCTATGGGTGGACTTGTTTCCACTTTGTTGAGAGCCCAACAATCCCTCTTTGATGTGAAGGATACGAAGTTGGGGTAGTCGCACTACATGTTTGCTAGCATCATATTCAATCACCTTTTTTCAGACCCTAGCCTGTCTTACACGTTGTTTTGATTTGCTTTTATCTTTCAGTCCATTATTATGTGTCAATTTCACATTTGAAAGTAAAAGTAAAAATTTCATACATAAGTGCACACCATCACACCCAATAATCAACCAAATTCGGTTCATGACCCCTAGCGAAACCATAAAAGTAACCAACTTACTTAATAATATTTTGGTTTGGGACATAATTCTCATCCGCAACAACTATGCAAACTGCTTGGGATTTTCCCTAAAACACATTGTGAGGAGTACCACAGGAACCCCAAAGTAGCTGGGCAATGAGAGGAATTGCTAAGCGAAAGGGGCAACAACCCCCGCCGATTGACTAGATACACCCTTGTGAGGAAAAATCCAAAGCATTGTCTTTTGGTAGTCTTGATGGGCGAGTGATTACCTGTGAACCAATAGGAATCTGATTTAAAATGGGGTCCAAAATTCATTACCAATTACTACAATAAGCTGCCATTGTTTCACAATGATTTTCCTCTTGACTTATGGGGAACTCCCTTAGTTTGGTTCTTTAGACCGTCACCGTCGAGGTCCCCTTCAACAACCTTCCTCACCTTCAGAAGGACATACTTCCTCTAATTCATATTGTTATTCCTACCAATCTGAACCCAATTTGCTTACATCCCCGTCGAGCCCCATGGTTGGCATCCATCCTTATCCCTTCCAAGGAGGGACAGTCGGTGGAGGACCCATGTCCCTGCCACCCATAATCACAAATATCCCCACTAATGGACCCACCACCACTATGCATGTTGTTGTGGGTACGCTACCCATTAGTAGTAGCCCCGCATTGGCTCCCACGATCCCTACCATTCCACCCTTCATGACTGGGGCAGTGACCCTTTCGCTTCTGCGACCATTCCACCAATCGCTACAGTGGGTGGTCAACCTTTCATTCCCCCAGTCACACATGGACACCATGATCCTGTAAACCCAGAGACCATCACGAGTCCATCCCGAACCAACCTCGAATCAAGCCTACCATTCATGGCTTGTCTTAATTTACCAGACTTGGCCAGATTAACACATGAGCCCATCAGTCATGAACCTCACTGGCCTCCCATGCCGACTAAACTTCCTTAAGACATCCCAAATTTTGAAGGAAAGGCAAGGGAAGACCCCCTTAACCACATCATGTCATTCCATTTATGGTGTTCCTCAAACACTATTGTGGATGACTCCATCTGACTGAGGTTATTCCAACACACACTTACAGGTGTTGAGGAAAACTTGGTATATCGAACTTCCCTAAGCCTCTTACCCTTATTTCACTTCATTATCCTTCATGTTCCTCCAATACTTCCAACTTCTGGTCAGATATGATGAGGGCATGGAAATCGTGTTGTCATGTCATCAGAATACCGCTACTCACATCACATACCACATCCATGAGTGGCGGCAATGACGTAGCCTATGAAAGATCCAACTAGATGACAAGATCTTCCTAGATTGGTTTCTGAAAACCTTTCCCCCACCTATATCCAAGGACATCACCTCTGAGCAGCCTCAAACTGAGGAGGAGGCCCTCTTAAAGGCCCAACAATTCGATTTAATCTATCCCCAGTCTGGGTATCTATACACTATCATACCAGATGCTCCCTGTGTCGGCACCTCCTGCCGCAATACGTCGGGGACATCTCATGCCACGGATGGAATTATCGGCTCTATCTCACAGCACCCTCAGTACTATGCGGAACCCTCTATGATGCCACCGCACCTAGGAAACATCCATAATGTTGCACAACCAAACCAAGTCCCCAATTACTCAAGGATGTCATCTCAATCCAGAGCCACATCCTCCTATTCCCATCCCACACCGAATCATCCCTCCCATGGGTCGACTTGGTCGACACAGGCATATTCGGGCCAAACAGCGAGATTCATGGCTCCCCTAGCTCCTCTAATCTATTACGCACCACCAGTGCAACAAGCATAGGCTTTCACCCCATCCATTCTAGTTTCCATAGGACAATTTTTTGCTTAGCAAAACCTTCCTAACCAACCCGTCCCTAATAACCAACAAGGGTAGGGTAAGAAAAACTGAGGTAACAACCAGCCGCAAGGAGGTGGCCAACAACCTAACCCCCCCAACAACAATGGTGCCAATCCACTAGCACAGAACTCCCAACAACCTGATTGACAGGGAAATAACCTGCAGTTACAGACTAACCATCTGTGTGCTCTATGTAACACCTTCGGTGACTATATGCATTTTTTCCCTCACATGGATCATGCTTGCCAGTCTCTCCAAAATGAGGCTCTATAGGGTTCCAATGTCACAGCCTAGGCTCTGCCCAAGCCAGCACTACCAGGTCATCCACCTATGGTGCTATAAAATCCATTACCACTCCAAGGATTGGTTTCTACTACACCCTTGGCCCCACCTGCTCCCCCAGCCCACGTTGCAGCTCCGCCTACTGATACTAGTGTCCATCACCTTATGACACTGTCAATAGAATAAGTCAACCTACAGACCAGATGAAACCAGTACGGATCCACCACAGGAACTGTTGACCCATCAGTGACATCCACTTCTAACACTTCCAGCATGCCCCTCCACTTACCCACACCCCCCATTGATGGGACAGCTAGAGGTCCACGGTTTCCTATACAACGTATCGCCAACAACACAATTGCGCAAGCTGCCTTAAACTATAGCATCATTGATGACTTGGCCCAATCAACTATGGCCATGTCCACTCTAGAGGTGCTCAAAACTTTCCCGACGCAATGGAAAGCGTTGTTATCCACTTTAGGAGTCGTCGACCCCTCCGATTCCAAATTGATCACGTTTGATCTAGACCAAGGACAACCCCGAATTCCATCTACCATAGCCTTCTAGATTCCTGTTTCAATCCAGAATTTGGTTGTGCACCGTTTTATCATCGATGAAGGGGCATCTACCTGTGTCATGTCAACCATTGTCTGGTAGAAACTTGGGTCCTCGACCCTCCAACCATCCATTACCGTACTTCACGCTTACGATGGGCGCTCCACCATGGTTGAGGGAATTCTTTTGAATGTTCCTATTTCATTAGCCGGTAAAATGGTTTTAATTGACATCGAGGTTATTAACTCCCAAATGGATTATAACCTCCTCCTTACATGTATTTACATGTATTCCATGAGAGTCGTGGCATCCAATGTCTTTCGAATCCTCATGTTCCCTCATGATGAAAAGATCGTGACGATCGATCTTGAGTTAACTTACTACAATCCACAAGGACTGGCCACACCGGAACATGTCATCCCAACTATTGATACTACCATCGACAGTGTATCCATCCCATCCTTATCCGCAATAGGGCCGGGGCTGTTTGCTGAAGCGCCTATGGCGGACTCCTTTCCATCTCTGCCACCTCCAACCATGCTGACTGACACAACCGAGTTGTGTACTATTTCATCTAGTACCATCCCGAATCCACCACAAAATTAGTCACAACCCCAAACTTTATCACCTGGAATTATTGGGGTTCTTTCCCAATCCACATGATTCCCTTCCTTTTCCCACCATCTGGAATCGTGAGTAAGCCTATTATGGATACTCTAAATTTACCAAATTTTACGTTGGGGATTCCTGTGTGGTACCTTGAACCACCTACCCCACCTCCGATGCCTCAAGTTGTGTTGACTCCCATCCAACCCATTGCGGTGGAGTCACGCCCTCCTCCAAGCCCATCAAACACACCTTCTGCCCCCAAACACACACCTTCCACCCCCAAACTTGCCTCTCCTATCCCAAAGAAGACTGGGGGAAAGGCCTCCAAAGTAGCAACTGAACCTTGGCGAACTCCACCTTGCGCTTTGTGTGATGTCCATGGACATGCCACCCAAAACTGCCCAGAGATACATGTCTTGTGCATACACATAGACATTATGGATACAGTTGATGGCCTCCCATTATTCACCATCTCAACTCCGCCAGCGACCAAGAACAAGTCTTTAAGGACTAACCATTCGTGCACAATTTGCGGTTTATACGGCCACTATTCGCACCACTACCTGGACTTGGCTGAGTATCAGTCTGTCCTTCATGATCTTCGAAATCACTCTCATGAGTCTAATATCACTGTCATCGAGGAGATTCACAGTCTAATTTCTTCCTCAAACACCACAACCATTTACATGATTTCCAACTCCACCGACCCTACCGTCTCCACAACCACAGATGATCCCTCTGATCTATCCAAATCTTGTTTCAGCAACGATGAGGAGATCCTCAAAGCCCTGTCAACTCCTGAATACCTGTGGGATTATATGCACCATCGCTCATTCTTTATCCCTGGGGAACCTTTGTCAACATCAAATCAATATTCAGTTGAAGCCAAGGACTTCATACATGGTAAGGTGGATTGGTTCAAAAACCCCATCCCAGCTCCTGACTCCTTTGAAGAGGGAAACATGGCCAGCATTTCACCCACAATTAAGGTCGATATCTCAACTAACCCAAAGGTTGTTGAAGAAATCACACTCAGAGCATCATGCTCCCCTGAGGAAGTCGCTTCTTACAAAGCACTTTTTCAGGACTTATGTGACATCTTCGCTTGGTCTTATATCGAGATTCCTAGGTTCGGATCCATGCATCATGGAACATCACATTGATACATGGCTTGATGTGTTGCATGTGGGTCAGAAACAATGACCCATTCACCCTTCAAAGGTTGTCGCGATCAAGGCCGATATTGAGAATCAGCGCACAGTCGGCTTCATATACCCCATCACGTATACCACTTTGGTTTCTAATAATGTTCCCGTGAATAAAAAACAAGGTACCATCCACGTCTGTATGGATTTTCATGATTTGAATTTGGCATGTCCCAAGGACAACTTCCCTACTCCTTTCATTGACCAAATCATCGATGCATGCGCCGGACATGAGGTCTTTTCCTTCATGGATGGTTTCTCCTGATACAACCAAATTCAGATCCAGAAGGAAGACCAATACAAGACTATGTTCACAACCCCCTGGGGCACATTTGCATATTAAGTGATGCCCTTTGGGCTTAAAAACGTTGGAGCCACTTTTCAGCGAGCCATGACATACTGCTTCCACGATCTTGTTCACATCATACTAGTCTACTTGGACAACCTCACCGCTTACTCACAGAAGTGCTCACAACACTTAGACGAATTGTGGCAAGTATTCCTACGATGTCACAAGTACAAAATATGCTTGAACCATCTCGAGTGTGTATTTTGTGTCCCAGCTAGCTTGGGTTCATCATTTCTCGCAAAGGGATTGTGGTTGAACCTCTCAAATTTCAAGCTATTCTCGATCTACCCTCACAATGGACTTTGCGCCAGTTGCAAAGTCTCCAAGGTAAGGCCAATTTCCTTTTTCACTTCATAACAAAATATGTGGCAAAATTCCATGGTTTCTTATGCCTATTTCATACCAACATCCCATTTGTTTGGGATCAGCATGCCCAAGATGCTTTTGTTGCATTAAAGCAAGCTCTGGCTTCCGCTCTGTTGTTGTCTACACCTGAATTCACCAAGGACTTCATACTCTATGTGTCGGCATCAAAAAATGCCATCGCTGGAGTGTTGGTCCAGGAGGACGATGCTCGTCAAGAGAATTTGATTTACCATGTTAGTCAGAAGCTGACCGGTCCCCCCTTACGATATTCGGCTGAAGAAAAAATGGCCCTCGCCGTCGTGTTCTCAGTCCAAAATCTACACCATTACATTCTTATAAACCATACTAGAGTCATGGCTGACTCCAACCCTATGCGGTACCTCTTGAACCACCGTCTCTTATAAGGTCGTGTGGCCAAGTGGATTGTCATTCTCCAGGAATTTGACTTGAAATTCGTTGCCCCAAAAAGCACCAAATATTTGGCGCTAGCTACACTGATGATAGACCTGCCCCCGTTGTCCACATCACCACCGATTATGGTCAACCTTCTTGACAAGTTCTTATTTGTCATTTACATGGAATATCCATGGTATGGGGGCATTCTCCTATACTTGCGCACCCATAAATTTGAGGCTCACCTAAGCCACGAAGACAGACGACGCATCCGACACCAAGCTGCTCGCCATCTCCTCATTGGGGATTTTATGTACTATTGGGGAGTCGATACCATACTATGTCATTGCCTCACCCATGATGAGTTTGAACATGTCCTCAATGATTGTCATAGTGGAGCTTGCGGTGGCCACCTCTTTGGTTTGGTGACTGCTCAAAATATTCTATCTGTCGGCTATTTTTGGCCTTTCATTTTTGCTAATTGCATCAAGGTGGTCAAACACTACCACAGTTGTCAACAGTTTGCTCCAAAGGCAAGGAACCCCCCCCCCCCCCCCCCCCCCCCCCCCCCCCNGTGGCCATAACTACATCATCGTGGTCGTTGATTATTTTACCAAATGGGCCAAGGCCATGCCTACATTTAACTGTAAGGCCGACACTACCATGCGTTTCTTATTTAATCACTTTATTACGCATTTTGGTGTCCCCCAACAAATAGTGTCAGACCATGGAAAGCACTTTGAAGATGCAATTTGGACCGAGCTCTCAACCATGTTGAAGTTCGAACACCAATTCTCCTCCTCTTGCTACCCTTGGGTAATGGACAAGTTGAAGCTGTCAACAAGATCATCAAAACCATGCTCCAGAGGAGAGGATGGTTGGTAACCATAAAACCAACTGGCATCACATGATCTTTTCAGCTCTTTGGGCCTACCGGATGTCAACGAAAACCGCCACTGGATTTACCCCTTTCCACTTAGTCCACAGTGTCAAGTTGGTACTTCCCATCGAGTGCCAGATTCCGTCACTCCGCCTTGCCATAGAATTCCTTCCCGATACATCACCCCTAGAAGAACACCTTCTCCTACTTGAACAGATCAATGACGACTGTCGTGCTGCCCTCCAAGCAATTGAAGCAGCTAAAACTCGGTCAAAGTCACATTTTGACTCCCATGTCCACCCTCGCACCTTTAGCGAAGGGGATTTGGTCCTTTTTTATGACCAAGCTAACGATAAACTGGGAAAAGGGAAGTTAGAATCAATGTGGTACGACCCATATATCATTCACCACTACCTCAGCAAGGGGGAATATATTCTTACTGACTTGGATGGCCACCTCTTGAAGAATCCCTACAATGGGCTCTACCTCAAAAGGTTCTATGCCTGATGTCTCTAGCATGAATCACTTGTATTATATTTTTTCTTTTTTTTTATACCATTTTTTGACATGAGTCTTACATTTTGTTTCCTTGATTGCTCCAGATGGATCCTATCTCGCATCACCACATTGGATTCGATGATGGAGCAAGTAGATGGTTCCCTAATCTCGCCTCAGTTGTGTGGGTTATCTATTCCCTGTCACATGAGTTGATCCACATCAAAGGAATGTGTGTTGGCATTGCTACCAACAAATAGGATGAGTACGATGGTGTCATTGGTGTCTTGGCCACTTCCCTCCAAATGGGTATTCGTCACGTTGATGTCGTCTTAGCCTTCCAGCTGCTTGTCTCCTAGTTAAACAACTGCTACCGGGTACGTGATCCTTGCCTCTTTAGAAAGTTCCTCTGCACTAAACATTTAGTTAGAAATTTTGAATCCATTACATTCACACATGTTCCCAGAAACCTCAATAGTGTAGCAGATCAAATGGCTAATGACGTCCTATAGTGGCACATTCATCATCGCATATAGGAAATATAAAAACTGCATCATGCATCATATAATCAGGCATCCGTATATAATATATATCATCTAGTAATTTTCATCATAAAAAGACTCAGATAAAAACATAAAAAGTGCATCCACATGCATACAAATATATATATATATATATATATATATCATTTCATAAGTGTTCAGTACAAAATGAGAAGCTCCACAGGCTTTCTCAGCTGAATATACATAGCAATACAAAAATCCTAGTGCACCACTGCACTAGAGGAAGCTCCACTAGTTGCTAATCAAAATCAGAATCCTCATCCTAGTTCTCTGAATCTGTCTCCTCCTCCTCACTGGATTTTTCCTCCTCCTCCATCGACGCGTCCCCCCTGGTCGCCGCCCAAACGTACTCTTCTGCAACTGCGATCCTCCTCATCAAGGGGATCCACTCAAGAGGAGCGTGATAACAATAAAAAATTAGATCATCATCCAAATGCTTCCATCCATCATCAGTAACACCATCTAGTAGCCGCTCAATATCATGGCGGAGTGACCGCAAGGTACTTTGGGGCCCGGGTGCAGGTGGATCCACCCCCTCCACCCTCCCCCTCTGTCGCTCGTAACCTGCGGGAAATCGTGGTCCAACATCTTCACATACACACGCTACATCGTCAGTATCTGTCATAAACATGATCTGACTACCACTAAGCTAGTGTACTATATATGCATGTGAACACATAAAACATCATGTATACGTACCCTCTGGTCCCCATGCCTGTCCTGGAGGTCAAGCCGTCTCTGGATCTCTCATGTAGTCCATGCTTGCATACGGGTAGTCCTCAATGAGGACTGGCAACTGCCTCCATTGTGAGAGCAGCTCTTGAGTAAATAAATAGCCCACTAAGCTACCTCCCTCATGAACCAGCATCTCACTCCATCTCTGCATCCGCGGCTCCTGAGGCCCGCCATCCCGCACTACCAAGTGTGGTCAAATATTTGGCAACCTCTCAAAGAAGAAAGAACACAAAAACAAGGGGAAACATAAGTCCCCTCCCACAGTCCTAGCACAATTCAGCGCACGCTGAACCACAGTCAGATACATTTGGTCCCACCCATAGTAGGTGCCCGCCATCACATGCTCCACAATCAGGAGCTTCCCCCCAAAGATCTTGTGGGTTCCAAACGACCCCAAGATCCGCAGCACCATTGCTGCAATCACCCTAGTCGAGATACTCTCAATGTCGCATATCAAAATATATGACCCGTGCACAGTAGCAAAGACATAGCAGTGGCTCTCGCAGAGATCATCCAAAGTCTCCCCATGTGAGAGCTTTAGCCTCATATCGCTAATCACTCCTAGCATCAGGATCCTAGTCAAAAAGTACACATCCTACAGAATAATCTCAAGAGGCAGCACCTGGATAATGAAGCACTTTGCCCCAATATCCCAAAAACACACCAAAGTCTCTAGTTGCAATCGCAAGGCCTGCATCAGGGGAACCTAAAACTACTTAACCAATCCACTCTGGGATAGCGTATCCTGCACACCCGCGCTCCTCATGGCTTTCCTCTGCAAGTCCCCAACATCCCTCTCCCTCCACACAGGTCGATCCATCCTGCACAACAACCAAATCCTTGTCAAACACAACCTCATAGAAAAAACTCATCCAAAGATGAAGTCACGCCTGTTTAGCCAAACTGAGCGACCCAAGTCAGGGATTTTGGATGAACAAGTGTGACCCAGTCTCACATTTTGGCCAAACAGGTGCGACCCAAGTCATGCCTTTTTCTTCGACAAGTGCAACTAGGTCGCGACTGTTTGGCCATTAAGGGCGACCCAGGTCATAGCTTTTCCCTCAAAAAGCACGACCCTTCCCTCACGAACCCTTTCATTTCAGTTGGGGCACCTAAATGAGCTACAAACCAAATAAACCAATGAAAAGGATGGTTTTTATGAGTACTCTTACCTGCAAGTGACGAATCTGAAAATCACCAGTCGAAATGAAAGAAATCAACAAAATAGCTCTGGGGTTCTCCACTCCAACTCAACACTTCATAGTAACAATGACACATGTCATGTGGTCCCCCTGTTTATAGGCCTCATTGGGTCTGTTTTTCTTCCATACACCACAGATCCATCTGGAGTCTGTTTGAGACAACGTTCACGCCACCGGGTTTGATTTTCCTCCCTCTAACTGTTGACGGGAGCCTTATCTCACGTTTTCATGAGGCATTTCTGGGCCATTACTAGGAGCCACCTCGATTTATATGCCATCACATGAATCTCCCCTTACATACATTCATTAGCCACTCGCTCCATTCATACTGCGCAGTTACCCTTTTTTTACCACCATCCATCATCCCACAAGGGGGCCCCATTAGTGTTTTGCATTTTATGCCCATCAATCATGTTCATCACATAACTGCTTTCCATATTTCGAGCACTTCCCCCTTACTTGATTGCCCATTATGGAGTTTATGTTAATCTCTTTTATGACTCTTAAAAGAATGAAAATATCCTCGAGAACACTTGATTCCTTTCACGCTCATTAAAGTATTTGAAAGGGTGTCTATGTAGCCTCATTTACCTCCTTTTTTTGGACTATGTAGACAATCATAAGAAAAGGACCACCTTGGTGCACTCAAGCCAGGAACGTTTCCCTTTGCATCATTTTATGCTTTCTCAAGAATTGGGACCTAACTTTACGAAAAATCCCATCATGGGTTCTCTTTAAGCTCTTTTCCATCCTTCTCATCAAGAAAGATTGTCGAGCAAACTTGGTTTCGTTCATGCTCATAAAATTATTTGAATGATCATCTTGTCAGTGTAAGTTTAACCTTTTTTGGTCTGATTGGACTACAAATGGTAAATAAGTCTTCCTTCCCCAAAGGTTGGGAGAGCTCTCTTGAGCATAATTTTATCCTTTTTCGGACTCAGGAGACAACATACAAAAAAAGAGACCACATTGGAGTCTTCTTCCTTTTTTCAGACTCTATAAAAATGAAAACACCATCAAGCATTTACTTTCTTGGGCTCGCTAAAAATCCACGAGATCATGTCATAAGTGTGAATTTGGATGCCACCACATATATTCCAGTTCGGCAGCTTCCCCCCATTGGGTCACCTTTTTTGATATTATTCTGCAATGAGTCTTCCTTGGATCCCATGGATATCATTAGTCTAGTTACCTCCCTTAGTATTTCCCATCTTCAGTTACATTCTCGGTATCACAACTATGATCCCTCTCCCATGAGTCAGTTTCATTTGCTGTCAGGTCAGCCCTACCATCATTACTCTAAACAAAGGAAGTTAGAGTCTCCCATGCTCCCCTACCCCTGTTCCCCCATTGAATGTGTCAATCCCCATATTTTCCCACATATTTCGTTATCCCCCTTGTGCTTTTGTTCAAGGAAACATTATTTCCTTGGTCAATTGCAAGTCTCCCTCTGTTGATGACAACACATATATTCCAGAGGATAGACCCAGAGTTCCCTATATCCTAGTTTCATTAACCTTATTGATGAGTTCCCACTACTACATTTCGACCAAAAATCCGACGGCCATATTGTTGGATTTTCGACACTTCCCTGTCGCATGTACAACACTATGATTTTTTTTAAACGTCGGTGGAGTGTCGTCGGTTATCCGACATCTTTCTATTCTGTCGCTTAAGCGACACCTCAGTTTACCTTGAGTTGTATGCAAGCGTCGGTTAAGCGACATGACGAACCGTCGGTTAAGAAACGGAGATAAAGAAGAAGCGTCGGTTAACCGACATGAAGAACCGTGGGTTAAGCGACGGAGATAACGATTAAGCATCGGATAAGCTACATGAAGAACCGCCGCTTAAACAATGGCTATAAAGAGTAAAAGTCGGATAACCGACATGAAGAACCGTCGCTTAAGCGACGGATATAAAGAGTAGGAGTCGGATAACTGACATGAAGAACCGTCGCTTAAGCGACGGCAGTGAATTTTTTTTTTTTTTTAATATTTGCAAATTGGGTATATAAAGAAGCCAGAACGATACTCATTTGCTCGACCATCAGGATAGTTTCAGAGCATAGCATTTAGTCCATAAAACAATTTACAATTGTTGAAATTGCAGAGTTGCTGAAATTGCAATTTCCAGGCTGGATTTTGGTTGGATTTGGGGAAAAAGAAGCCAGAAAAATGGGGTGATTTGATGCTCCATTATCCCATGCAATAAGGTATGATTGATATCATTAAATAAGTGAGGATTACAAAGTTATTTTATCATTTGTGAACATCCAACTAAATATGATATCTAGAAGAATTGTTTGTTGCAGGTGGTAGCAGAGATTTCAATACAATGCATATGAATAAATTTGATAGCAGATGAAATAGATTGTCCCAGGACGATGCTAGATATGAAACTACTAATGAAGGTGAAAAACACTGAATGTACAAAGTTTAGGTGTTGAAATTACAACAAAGAGACAAGTATACTGCAAGCAAAATGAACATATAACATCATGCCAATAACAATCATAGTGAGGCTTGCCCAAGTCTAATAATTAAATGATTCCAGTGGGCATAACTGCAGTGGGATCAAAAGGATAAGGCATGGACAATTTTATATGCAAAACCAAAGTAACAAAAGAAACAGACCAGAAGTGTGAAGCTTAAACATGGAAGCCACAATAAAGGATTTATGCAAGTGTATCAACTAATCTAAATAAAAAATATTTACTGATAAGAAACGAATTTCAAGTCTGAGACTTCAATAACCCTTGTTGTTTGCACAGGGCAATTCAATAGGCTTTGACTGAATGTCAAGCACCATATCCATGAGTGGACTGAATTTGTTGATATTTGATCTTACACGTTAGATATGCTCTTATAGGAGTTGCACTCGCATTCCTTTGACCTATCTAGGGTTGAACTATATTATCTTATCTACCTTCAGTGGAGACAACATTAGCTCATCAATTGCAAGATCTGGCTCTGCCCCAAGGAATATGGCAGCTGAAGAACACTTATAGCAAAATGGCAGAAATCATTTGTTGAACTGTATCAGCTGCCTTGTAAATCCATTTTTTCATTTCAGTCACTGGCATCCTTGTAGTTTGTCGCTGATACTCCTCTTTTGGCTCTGCATAAGTTGCTTTGTAAATTTAACCTTGTTTGTGTTGTACCTGTATCGTTAGTTGTAAATCCAGTGTATTTGCAATTTCTCTTCACACTATAGTCAAGACTTCGCATGAAACATCATCATGTCTAGTGCCTCACCCAAATTTGGTTAAAATCCCAAATAGAAAACAGTTAAGTCCACAATGTACTAACTGTCATTTTAAAAAAGACTAGAAAGTCCGGCAATGACATTGTCCTAATCACTAAATTTTTAAATGTGGCATTGGGGTTCTATAATGTCTACTGCAAACTTAATATTAACCATTATCATAAATGTTCCTACAACCTTTGTTACTTTTACAAGTGTTTCCTGTCAATACGTGCAAACAGCACCTGGGCCTGTTATGGGAATTTTTTACAATAACGCTAGTACTTCTTACACTGACAGGAGCAATGGTTCAGAATGGCCAAGGACAATAATGCTTTTGGAAAAATTTAAACCTTGGGGAAAATATTAGTAACACGCCTACTCCACTAACCAACCAGGATCCCAACATCTGCTACATGTTTTCTTAAAGTACACCATGAGGTAACTTCAGTAAGTTTCAGAAAATAACCTCGATTTATCATACTGAACAGTGCTGAGTATAGAGTTTTCTATGGTAAGGAAAACAAAATTATAAAGTAATTTATCTTAACTTTAACTTCCTGAACAAAGTGGCTGAAGCTAGTGCCAAATGCCCCTTAAATCTGGTGTGTTTGAATGAATTGTAGTCTGTGTTCCACAAAATGTCTAGGCCCGTAAAACAGTTGATTTAGATTCTATTACATGTAATGTTTGCATTGCACAGTGTATCCTTTCAAAGCAGTCTGTCATTAAAATCTGGTTTGATAATTACATCAGACAAATTTGATTTGCTTCAAACTCAGTTCAGATAATAATCAATTTATAATTTTATATCCATATGTAACATCAAATTACTCCTAGGCATATAGACATTGTTGTTGTATGATAAGACAAAGTAACTTAGTTCTATGCTAGAGAAGTTCTGACTAGGGAACTCCTTTAAATGTGCATATATCAATACCTCTGTTAGTTAGAAATTTATTCTGAAACAGGAGATGTTAACAGTATGTGTTATATTTGCTTCTTTATAGAATGTAAAATAAAAATTTGATCCTGAATATTTCAGGATTAGGTTTGAAGGGATGAAAGCAGGTACCTGTATATGTTGAGCCATTTTACATTGAGATGGCCAAATGGATTAACTTGTCAATAAATCCCATGTATATGTAACAAGCCGGAAGAGATATATCAGCTTATAAGACTGTTCATGTATTTGCCACATGACATTCTTTTCAAGTTGGACTAAGCATCCTCCCATTGCATTGTATTATTGAAGCCTGGATTATTATGAAGACGAGCATTGGTTGCTTCAAACCTGCTCTAGACAAGAATCAATTTCCACAAATAGCATTAAATATTTACTCTGATCGTACTGTGTCTCAGGAAAGAGAATAGATTCTGCATTCAGATCAAAGTCATCCTCTTTCTAGAATCTAATGCACTATATTCATAACTAATCACAGTTCTGATGTATGTTTGATACTAGAAAAGCAAATTCTATCCATCAAAAGCTGAAGAGCTATTATGATTGATGCATTTGTGAATAAATGAATACCAATTACCACAAGAAATACAGAAAGAAATGGACAGGAAAATTCTCATTGTACTTTGAACAAAAAACCCAATACATTACAGAGGATGTTCAATGACTATCATATCTTATCAGAACAAGTATACCCCATGATCTAGCTAATATATGCACTGATTTGCTTAGTCTAAGTGCACATCACAGCTTGTAAGGGCCAAATGAAGTCTGATACCATCAGTTCATCCTGTGTTGGTTACTAACTAGTAAACTTCCCAGAAATCAATGAGTACCTAGTATTCGATCATGTCAGAAGGCCAATTCAAAAATGTACAATGCAGTTTCCTTATCAGCTTGTGCTAGTAATTTGCAACCATTAGCTTCACCAATAATCCCCACAAGAACACTGTCCATCAGGTTTTACTAAGTTGACTTCCATAGGTTTACAAATGACCGTGGATGGATTTGAGCTACTAATAAAAAACAAAAGACCAAACTCTAATGTTGTGTACTCTTCCTTGATGTATTTGCAGATAGTAAGGAAAAGTGTGCTTCCAACAATTTTTCCTGTAAATTTCAACCCGAACCTTCTGGCTTTGTAGCCAGTCTTTTCCTGCCTGGAAAATGGTGGTTCTGGAAAAATTCACAGTACACATGATTCTTATAAGCTCAACCATTTATTTTTTATTTGGAGATGTTATTAATATTGGAAACAAGTTCGATTTCCAGATCAAATGGATTAAATACATTCCATTGCACTTTCTCTTATGAAGCAATTTGAACAAAGCTCCTATCATCTATGTGGTAAATGATATGTCCTTGGGTTTCCTATGACTTCTGAGAAGTGCTCTGTCATCTCGTTCTGTTTTGAACACAGTTCCTCAAGGAAATCTAATCAATTCTGATGGAATCCTATTTGTAAGTTTTGAAAAGAATTAATGAGATTTTCTCAAATTAACCCGTGCCTGTTTGATTAACTAGAGGACAGTTGTTACAGCCAAAGGAAAACATGCAAGTGTGGTTATGTACTAAGAAAAATAAGTTGTAATAAATCCCAAAGGCCACCATGAACTTCCCTTGGATATTACCCTAAAAGCATGCTTGAAAATGATGTATAGCAGCTAAGTCAACTTCCAACGACCCTAAAATGAACAAAAGTTCATTTACTATTCCGTCGTTTGTCGCATTTTGGAAGTGTGGCAGAATAGGGAAGCTTCCCAAGTGCATGAGCTTATACTTGAAATATATTGTTTTGTACTTGGCTGGATCACTCTATCAGATATTGATGTTAAGGAAGCTGGTGCTTTGCCATGGAGTCCTGAATTGGGCAGAGACAAAGTTGCTTGAAATTGAATACTTCATAAGTTTTAGCAGAATTCTGTGCCATAATGTTCATTTTGGCCATACAAGGGAGCTATCACAGCTGGCAAATATCATTCTAGATATACTCTCTCAGCTTCAAACATTATACAAAGAGCATAGTGTGAAGGAAAGGGGTTGTTTATTCTTAAGGCATAGTGCATGGCTGTCTTTAATTTTATCATTGCTCCAGGCAGGTCTGTGGAAAGTGTCTCTGAGAAAGATCGAAGTGTTGATATCTAAGATTGGAGTTCATTGTTTGCCCTAATTAGACTTAGACTACTTTGACTCAGGCTGAGCATACCTTAAGCAAATTTTTGGTCAGTATTAATGGAAAGAAAATGCATTCTATTTCTTGTTCAACTTAATTCTATGATAGATTTATAATAAAATAAGAGCTCAACATCATAATATGATGGGATACCAAAATATTTCTAAGAAAAAGGCCCAGCAAAAGGATTCCCAAGGCCAATAGCAATGGCCTAATGCTAAATGATGTAGATAATCAGATTCAGGAACTGAAGCACATCAGACACAAAATATTTAGCAAATAAAACCAGTTTTAACCTTTTGTTAATTACTAAGCATGTCACTATTTTATAATACACTAATTAATAATCTCAAAGATCAGTTTTGTCAATCCTGGAGACAAATAAACTCATGATTGTGCATGAGAACAAGTGTCCTTAATCTCAACTAGTAATCATGGCAATTCCAATGACAACTGAACTGCATGACTATGCATAACAACTAAACCGCATGACTGTCAACTAGTAATGATAAATTATATATCTAACCTAAGGACCTAAGATGAATCCACATGATAACTTTCAGGAGTGCTCTCATCACCCATACTTGGAAGTTGGAACTTCTACAAACCTGTATATATAAGTGTGTCTGTTCCATTTAAAAAAAAATAGATCTAGTCATATTACATGATAACTTTCAGGAATGCTCTCATCACCCATACTTGGAAGTTGGAACTTCTGCAAACCTGTATATATAAGTGTGTCTGTTCCATTTAAAAAAAATAGATCTAGTCATTACATTTCGCCTAAACATTTCTTCATTAGAAGAAATGGAACTGTATGTTTAACTATGGAACAACAGACTTGGCATATCCAATTGATGTTTCAATAAGCAATTAAAAATAAATACATATGTAAATTTACAGCTGATAAGTCAATTGTGTTTAGTCAATCACATCACTAATTTAGCTAGGGAACATAAATCTGGTTATCACAGAGGTTGTGAAAAATTAAATTCCAATGCATCTGAATACACAGATGGACATATAGGAGAGTGACGTCTTATTGAGATGAATACGCTAAAATGTATTTGTATAGGCACTGGTTACATTCACGAATATCTCTATGGAACTGAATGAGATTTCATATAACTCAAATGCTTTTTCTGTTTCTTTGGAATGCAACTAAACAGCCATCCTAAATGAGAAAGATAACACATAATATCAACACAACATACCAGTTTGTAGTAGCAAACAGCATGATTGGCAAAACACATCGAATGGACTTCGTTAGCCATGGGATCATCTCGGGGGGCAATTTCCAGTGCATTTGCATAGTGTGCTAATGTTGCTTCATACTCTCTAGTTGTAAATGAAGATCTTATTATGTTGATATCTAAAGGAACATGAAAGGAAACTGAGTGGTCAGCAGCCTATAACTTTGCTTAATGTGGCTACTTGAATCAAACATACAGCTGCCCAAAGTGTTCAACCTGAGCAAACAGGGTTTCTCAAAGGCCATTTCATCCTTGATAATTTTATTACTCCTAGGCAAGTCTTGACTGGGCAAAGGAAGCCTAGTCAAAAGGTCGTTATCTAAGGTTGATTTTCACAAGGCATAAAACAAAATTTAGTGGGATTCCATCATCAATATGCTCTAATGGCTGGATTCTTGAAGTTTTCTTTACTGAAGCAGTCACAACCATTTCTTCAAATGCCTCTACTAGTTTGTGTCAATGGACAGCTATCAGCAACATCTCTGCTTCATCATTCCCATCAGATGGGAGTTTCCTCTGGCCCCTTGTTTGTATGTTATTACAGTCAATGCTCTAGGATATCTTCTTGGAGTTTTTGAGTTCTGGAACAAATTTGGGGAACTCACTTCTTGCTGATGAGCAGTTACTTAACATCCATTTTGCTGATGACTCAGCTCTCACTCCAAACATATCTTGTAACTCTATTAAAGGTACAAAGCAATTTGCTGCCTTGACATTTTTGCAAAAGCTGCTAGAGCTATTGTGAGAGAGGAAAGTATGGGAATCCATCATAGAGCAAGAAGGATTTCAAGTGTGGCTTAACATCAAACAAAAACAAATCCAACCATAATTCCCTTTTGAAATTTGATGTACCTGTAAACATTATTTGGGATCAAGTTTTGCACAAAATGGAAAAAAAGCTTCAACAATGGGCATGCAAAGATGTTCACTTTGCAAGCCAAATCATCATCATGGTTAGAAACCTGGCTACAAGTCATGTTTTAACTCTTCTTGTTTATTTCCTAGTGCAGGATACTAGCAGTAGAAGATTCTTCTTTGACCCTTTCTCTGGGGGGAAGCGGCAGGGTGGAAAAAAGGGATAGTCAGTTTCCTGGGACCTCTAATTGTCCAGAAAGGATGGAAGGACTGGGCTGACAGATATTAGTATTTGAGGGATTGTGTTAGTAGAAAAATAGGTCATCAGAGCCATAAGCAGAAATTGGACAGGATAGATAATTGTCTACAATTGCATACGGAATGTTACACATGTACAAGGTATACTCAAGTGATATGAACTTTCATAGTGATCTCAATTAGAACACTGCATAAGACACTGAAGTCTGAAACAAACACATGCAACTGCATGCATCCACTTTTACTTAACTTAGAAATGACATGCAATTTTATAAAACTGGAATCTAAGTATATCCTTATCCTATTCTATCTATAGCTGGTGCATGCAGGCATGCATGTGCCTTCAATGATGGAATCCTAGATATAGTGATGCATCCTCTTTCCTTATTTAATATTGTAACAGAAAAGTGCCCTGAGAGAGATGGCAGTCTAAATTCCTCTTCCTTCAATCAAATATGCCAGTTTGGTCTTTGGTTGGCTGCAAGAAAATGCATCTTGGCTAGATGCCCTCCCCCATCAACAGATCAGTAAACCAATATTTCTCTTTTTGCTCCCATAGCAAAGCATTATGGGCTTTCACTCCCTTTATCTTGATAGCTTCCGTCATTAGTCCATGGATTTAGCAGCAGTGCTGCAGTAGTCCTTGGAGTCGCATTTTCTTGTTGGGATATGCCCCTTTATTTTGAGCCAACCAAACTTTCCAGCATACAAATTTTGGCAGGGCCGACCAAGCTCTTTTAAAGACTAGTATGTTCAGAAATGTTCCTCTGTGTTTTTTGTGCCATTCTATAAACATCTATTTCCATGATACATGAGTGTCCATTCTGTGATCAATTTCATTGAAGGTGACCTTTCAGTCCTGTTTTGTGAATGGACTATCAAAAAATAGATGTTGTTGTGTCTCTGTCTATAATTTATACAACACACACCTCGAGGGTTGCTGGATCCTGCTCCTGTCAAGGTTCTCAGCAGTTAGTAATCTAGGGAGAGGTATCTAGCCTTCTCATCATGAGTCATCCTCAGCAATCCAATAGTCTATGATATGCAATGAATATATAGTGGCAGATTCAAGTAGATCATTGCTTAATCCTTGGGCAATAGAGTCAAAGCATTTTAAGTCTTGGAGAATTCAAAAATAGGCAGTGGTCAACCAATGAAGATGCATGGACAACAGTCCTTAATTATGTCAGTGCTGCAAATTCAATTTCCAGCTAACATACTAAGCCCATAAAGATACACTAGTACCCGAGCATTTGGCTTAATTCTGTTGCTGATAGGCAGTGAGAAAGAGAATGTAGGAGAAAATGCCTCTTAATTCTACATTTAGTTTCTTTGGTTGTGAAAGTTAGGTTGTTCAAACTAATAATCAAACACATATTTCTGCCAGGCTTCATGAAAAATCTTTGTCATGTGATTTTGTATCTATTTGCTATAGTAAATTTGGTACAAATTTAGCTTGTTCATTCACTATATGGGGCTTTCTTTTGCTGTTTTGAGGGCTACATGTAGCTCTCCCACCATACTAATGCATGGGTAGTCTTTTTCAGCATAGGAAAGTATGATTAGTTGCATGCTAGAATCATATTATGATTAGTTTCATTGTTGACAATTGTGACAGCATCTCTTTTGAGTGGTTGACCGTTGAGGTAACCTTATTTTGTTGACAGCTGGAAGTTTTACTAACAGTTCTGTTTTTCAATCTTTTCTTTTGGTGTAGGTTGCACTACCTCAAGGAATCGTTCTGTTTGTATTTGCAAGGGAGTATAATGTACATCCTGATATTAAATATTAAATAAGGAAAGAGGATGCATCACTATATCTAGGATTCCATCATTGAAGGCACATGCATGCCTGCATGCACTAGCTATAGATAGAATAGGACAAGGATATACTTAGATTCCAGTTTTATAAAATTGCATGTCATTTCTAAGTTAAGTAAAAGTGGATGCA
>LPNX011007073.1:429425-440759 GCA_001517045.1 Pseudotsuga menziesii
CTCTTTGCAAAATAAATGTGCGATCCCTGATCTCGGGGTGTAGAGACCTATCCATATCAAGAGGTAACTGGCTCACAGAAAACAACCCCTGATTTCCACATTGGGCAGGGAAGAGCCAATTCTCATGTTTATCATGCAAACCCCTCAGATAATCTAGTGACGCGTTATTTTCTTCTGCTCTTTTTCGTAACTGCAAACGTCTATGGCATGTGTCTGGACTGGCCCTTAAGTAAATAAATCCATCAGGAACAAGCCCAGGTAAAACAGAAACAACTGGATCAAACCATGAATCATAGATGCTAAGCTCCATCCCATTCATCCATTTTTCCTCAGGAACAGCTCGCACAAACACCTGGTATATTCAAGACCGGTAAATTTGTTTCTAACTTTCTTTTTCTAGTGCTAAAATGCCAGCAACTGCACTAAAAGCAAACACTAGAACAAAAAATAAAGATGCAAAAACAAAGAAAGCAATTAGACTGACTCTTAATGGGGCAGATAAAATACAACATCTATTTACTTATACATTTCATCATCTATATTGGACAGTAATGAAATTAGACCTGAACAGAACATACAATGAAACCTAAGACTCTCAAGTTACTACACTGTCATACAAGACTGTTCAATACTGCGACTAGTGACTCCTCTGCCGGTGCGGTATTGCCTCAACATACTAGTGATTTTTGGTAGGTTTAAAAAAAGAAATCCACGCGCCGTCGGATTTTTCCGTCGGATTTTGGATCAAAATGTAGTAGTGTCCTTTGACCACTTGAGAGGAGTCCTTAGCACCTCTCGGGATGGTTGTGTCTCATGTGCTCGACTTGAGCTACAACATCGCACCGTTGAGATTCATACAGGGTAATGGTCTGTGCAGTATTTGGTCGAAGACCCCGGTTGTCACCTAACTCTAGCACATTGTTGAGTCTATTAAGAGACCCAAACAAGTTCATGTCCCTTGTGATTGTCGAGTTGTGTTGGAAAAAAAATTCAGAAACCCCCAGAGCAGTGCTTCTGTATAGCTTCATGGTTGATGCAGCATATTGTACCACTAAGACTCTGACTCTCTGTCAGTGAGTCCCTACATACATGTAAATTTTCAGATCCAACAAAGCATCAATTGTGTAGATATTGCATTCCATAAGAATGTCATGGTTCCTATGTATCCTTTCTTCAAATTAGCGTTGTATTCAACCTCTCATTGAGGCCAACATTATGTAACATTAGTTGTAAATGTATTGATTGACTCCCATATTTTTGAGCCTTGATCCCATTATTTATTTGTTTGACATCATCACGAGCATGGGTATGCCCGCCTCGTCCATATACATGTCATATATTCTTTGTATCTCACCCATTGTTGGGAACCAATATTAATACAAAAACCAAAAGACATTGTGTCTCGAATGAGGAAGCATCACTTCTTCACATGTCTCTCCACTATCCCAATGATCGTATGATGTCTGTCGGCCATATGATGAGTTCCCGCCCTCACACATCAGGGGGCAATCTGTTAACGCAAAAAATTTCTCAACTAGCTATACATGGCCTAAGCCACATACATATGTCTTTTTCCTACCTTTTTTCCCTCATTTTTGACCTCCACAACTATGGTTTAACCTTATTCTCTCTCAAAAAGCTCAAAAATATCAAAAGGGCCTAAAAAACCCACAAAAAGGGCTAAAAAGCTCACAAAAGAGAAAAAACCTGACAAAGGGGCTAAAAACCCCAAAAAGAGCTCTAAAACATAAGAAGGGCTTAAAACCCTAAATAGGGTCCAAAACCCTAAAAGAGAGAAAAGGAAAAGAAAAAACTATAAAATAGTGTGGAGGTCTCCATCACAAGATTCACTTGTTCCTTCTGCCATCATTCTTATTTTGTGAGTAGGTTGAGAAGCCATCATTCTCAAAATACTCACGTCATTTTGCAAGCATTCCATTGCCCCACCATATCCCATCTTGTACATTGAGGCACCCTCTGTACTAACAAGCCCGGGGAGAGGCAGTACCATTCCAAGTTAGGGCACGGTGGCCCATTTTCAAGGAAAGAAGAAGGTATACTTGTCCCATTTTTGTTTATTTAGTTTAGTAATTTTTTCTTATTGTTTATTGTCTTACTAATATTTTATTTGCAGCTAGCTCTTTTCCATTGAACTCTACCCTTCTGCCTCACAGACAGAAGGGAGGTGCTTTTGCGCATAGCTAGGGTGAAAACCCAGATACAGGGTGTGTCCTATATCTATTACTACTGTGATGTTCTATTTTTTAATATGCCATTTTAACTTAAGTGTTTGTGGTTGGTTGATGTTAGTCATGGATGCAAGTGATATTTTAGGTGTGTCATCATATTCGATTTGAATATTTTGGGCATTCTCTTGTTCTTCATTTTCTAATTCTTTTGCATGTGATTCCTCATTTTCCTCTTCTTCACATGTGTATTTTTTTTAATAATCCTTTTTGCAACACTTGTGTTTGGGGTCCCATATGTCTCCACATCGTCTACATTTTCCTCCTTTCATTCGTTGAGATTCCAGAATTATTTTGTTGTCTCGTATGTGTGGAGGTATGTATTTGTTCTTATCTATGTCTATCGTCGGTGGTGTGTTTTTTCTTGAATACATTTTTCCATTTCTTGATTGGAAATTTTCAAATTTTGTCTATGCTACTTTTGCCTTACATATTGATACCTCCACGTTCGGTATGTCATGCATCTTCAATTCCCTTTGTATATACAGTTTAAGGCCTCCTAAATAAATTATGAGTAGCTATTTGTTAGATAATCCAAACACTCGTGTGTCAAGGGATTCCCATTGATGTGTGAATTCCTCAATGATTCCTCTCTGTTGTAACCTGGTAATATTCAAAACGAACTTGTTCTCAGTGATTCCTTGAAACCTTTTAAAAAAATCATTTTTGAACAGATTCCAGATGTAGGAAAACTTTTCTCCTTTCCACCACATGTACCAATTGTAGGTGTGTCATTCTAGATGCATGGACGCATATTTTAGTTTCTCTTTATCTGTGTTAATGTTGTATATAGTGAAGTATTCTTCAACATTGTTTATCTAAGCCACACATTGATCTTCGCTCTCATTGTATTTTGATAATAATATTTTTACTCTAGGTGGGAACATCGTAAAGGCTTGATATTGGGTGCCTCTTGATCTATATGGGGATGGTGATGAGAAGGTGGTAGATGAGGTGAACAACATGCTTGAGTTATTATGTTGTTTGTTGCAACTGCTAGAACCTTAGTTTTGTAACTTTTTCATGAGTTCAACGTGCTTTTTATTTTGGTTCTCTGTCGTGGCGTCCAATTTTTCATCCAACCTTTTTTCCATTACTAAGAGAACTTCATCTTTTATTTCTTTCTTAAGTGTTGCATTGTTATTCTTCATCTCCTCTCTTAAGCTTTCTTGGTTCTTGGTGACTATGTCTTTGAGGGCATTGACGTCCTTCTCCAATTTTTTATACTAGTTTTTCAATTCAGTCGACATGCTTCTAGTGTGTGGGGGTGAATACTTAGATGTGGTTTTGGCTTATATGGGGTGAATGAAACTTAATGTCTTTAGGGAGTGATGAGGTAAGACTTAATTTATAATTATTCTAATTATAATATTTATTAAAATTATTGGGTAATAATGGAAATAAATAAAAATAATTATTATTAAAAATTAATAATATTTTTATTTTTACTATAAAGTTAATAACAAAATTTTAATAAAAACAATATTATATAATAATAATATAAGTATTATTATAATAGTATTTTTTTATTAAAATTTGTTTTTGGTTTGGGATTATGTGGATGTGGCAGCAAGAAGAATGGATAGGTACATGGAGATAAGGGACGCAGACCTGGAAGGGGGATGTGTAGCAGAATGGAAAACGAGAAGGGTAATGACATGAGGAAAGGAACCAGCAATGGATGTGAGAATCATTGAGGGTGGTGAGAGTAAGTTGAATGAATGAGAGATGAGAGGATCCATCAAACCGTTTCACGCAAGAGAAATCTTTCTCTGATACCAATGTAATAACAAAAATATATATATATATATATATTGGAAAATACCACTTACTCACGAAGTGAGCACATAGGTGGCCCCATAGGGGCTAGTCGTTATAACGGATCACTAGCCTAATCATCATTACATTCATTACAATAAGTGCACTAAGAGCATAAATCTGGCAGGATTTGAACCCGGGTTGGGAACGCAACAAAAAAGACCACCTGAGCTACACCCCGTGGACTATATATATGTATATTTATATATATCTATATATGTATGTATTCATATATATGTATGTGTGTGTGTGTGTGTGTGTGTGTGTACACACACATCTATATAAGTGTGTGTGTGTATTATTGGGTATATGTTATATTCTTTGCATGTGTGTGTGGAGGGGAGGTGTGCCGATCAGCGCTGCGCCTGATGATCCCTGTTGGCACCTTCATGGGGAGGCCTTTTTCGAAAACGTTCATTAGGTCATTTCCGATGCAGGCATAGGCGAGCAAAAAAAAATGGTTGTTTTTGGCTATTTTGGGGAATTTTCTAAAAGTATGTAATTTAATACTAGTTTAAAGGATTGGGGTCTATTTTCTAATATGGGTTAACAGTTTAGGTAATTGGAGGCTACATAATACCTATATTGTATTGTGAGTTATTCATAATGATGAATGAGAAAATAGGAGGTGTGGCTCCAAGGTTTGTTGGTTTTCCTGGTTAAGGGTTTCTAGGTGTAAATATTTGTGTTTATGTGTGAATATTGTGGTCTAATCTCTGTTTTTCTTAAAAGAATATGTATGCTTTGCTTCTCTGCACATGTTTAAAACTTGTATGTGGTATCAAAGCTCAATTATAGGAATCAAGGGGACACCTTTGTTGCTGAGGGTTTGACGTGGTTGATAGATATTGGGTCTGTGATAAACCTGGGTTCAATGGCAGCTTTGCAGTGTTGATTTGTGCATTGAAAGAGAATGGTGAGCAGTTCGAGAATTGAGATCGAGAAATTTAACGGCCATAATTTTGGGCTATGGAATCTCAAAATGGAGGATCTTCTTGTAGAGCAGGAACAATGGATTGTTGTGGGTCAAGGTATGAAACCCACTGGAACGTCACAAGATGATTGGGATAAATTAGAAAGAAGGGGGAGGAGTACAATACGATTGTGCTTATCAGAATCTATGTTGTTGAATGTATATGGTTAAGATAGTGTAGTAAATATTTGGGGGAAACTAGATAGTTTGCATCAATCAAAATCCCTTGTGAACAAGTTGTTTCTGCAAAAGAAATTGTGTCCCCTTAGAATGGATGAAAATGACACTGTAACAAAGCATCTGAATGTCTACAATACTCTGGTAAGTCAGATAACCTATGTTGGAATTAAAATGGCTGAAGAAGGTAAATGTATGACATTATTGTGTTCTTTGATAGATTCCTAGGACAACCTAATTGTTGCAATAGATAGTGTTATCCAAGCGACCTTAAAATTTGATGAAATAGTATCATCCCTACTATCATAAGAGATGAGGAGAAAAAACATGCTTAATCATAGCATTGATGCCTTGTCTGTGAGAGGTCACCCTAGGAGAGAAACAAAAATAAAGGATTTGGGGGAAGATATAAATCTAAGGGTAGATCTAAATCCCTAGAAAAAGGAAAGGAAATGATGGAAATGCGGTAAAGTTGGGCACTATAAAAGGGATTGCAGATTTAAGAATGTTGAGAAAGCAAAGGGATTTGAGGATACCCCTTCCACAAAGGTGAAGACCTCCTCAAAAGGAGGGGATGTATACCTAGATTCCATGGGTAATCATTCAAAATGTGATATATGGTTGATTGACTTAGGTGCATCATGTCATATGACCCCTCATAGGGAGTGGTTCTGTGAATATGAAAAGTGCAATGGAGGAGATGTGTACATGGGATATAATTCGCCAGCCATTATCATTGGATGTGGTAGAGTCATGGAAGGATTAGAACTCTACCTAAAGTGCTACACATTCCAAATCTAGCAAGGAACTTGATATCTATCAAAAAGATGGATGTTGCAGGTGTAAAGAGTGTGTGTGGAGATAGTGGTTGCAAAATGGTTCGAGGTTCAATGCTATTGATGAGGGGAGTTTAGTATGGAACTATGTACAAACTATTAGGAAGCACCATCATTGATAAATGTAATATTTCTGTTGTGCTTGAGGAAGGACATAAAGATGAAAGAACCCTGGCTACATTAGGAGGAAATGCAATGCTATAATGTCAAAGATTAGAGCATAACAGAGAAAAGGGACTTTGAGCATTACAAGGTATGACTGATTGCACTCTATATTTTTAGTTTTGTGAGCATTTCATATATGGAAAACAAAATCGAGTAATTTTTGCATCTGGTGCTACAAGAGCAAAGGGAATTCTAGAATTAATACATAGTGATGTGTTTGGACTTGTTCATGTTCCATCATTAGGAAAGTTGTGTATTATGTTTCATTTATTGATGATGTATCAAGGAATACATGGATCTATTTCCTTTGAAATAAATCTAAAGTATTTTCTAAGTTTAAATAATTTAAGGCTCTTGTAGAAAATCAATTAGAAAAGAAAATGAAGGTGTTGAGGACAGATAATGGTGGAGAGTTCTACAGGAATGAACTCAAGGAATTATGTAAGAAGTGCGGTATGTTAACTTTTCATATGCTTATCTAAGACATCAGTACTTCATTTCATTTTTATAAAAAAAGCATATAAACAGGATCAATGAAAGATAGACAAGCACAACAATACAAAAGGAACACAAATATTTATCCTGGGAAAATCCTAAAGGGAAAAACCCAGCAAAAGCTTCCTCAATATAGATGCCCCAAAAAGATAAAAGATAAAACCAGCAAGGAGATCAAAGCCTGATCCTCCTCCTTCTCCAGCTACTTCTCTTCTCCACTAATGCGCTACACAAGTGAGAGTGTGTGTTCAAATGAGGAGAGCTACACCTCTATTTATATTCATCCGTTCACTTCAATTAACTCATCCGACATGTAGGCTCGAGTTAATCATGTAGGCTCAAGTAACCACACTGGGGTGCTAATGACCCATCTTTACAATTAGAGGGGACAACCTCATGACTCTTATTAGTTCTTCCGATTAGAAGCATCAGGGTACAAGATAATACAAGTGGTTCTCCCGGTAGGACCATCGGGGACCACAAAAGATACATACAGAATATTCTTCGAAGTTACGATATTTCAACACTCCCCCTTAATGAGAAGGGTATTCTACAACAACAACAACAATAGTAGGAGAGGACATCATCAACATCATCAGGGTAACACATCTATAAATCATTGGAAGATTTTCAACATCATATAGTCTTCGTCTCCAACATTCAACGACAGCAAATTATTTAATCAACATCAGCAACATCTTCAACACTTTGACGTTTCGATCAGCAACATCTTCAGCACTTTGACCTTTCGATCAGTAACATCTTCAGCACTCAGACCTTTCGATCAGTAGCAACATCTTCAACACTTTGACCTTTCGATCAACAACATCTTCAGCACTTTGACCTTTCGATCAGCAACATCTTCAGCACTTAGACCTTTCAATCAGTAGCAACATCTTCATCACTTTGACCTTTCGATCAGCAACATCTTCAACACTTTGACCTTTCGATCAGCAACATCATCTTCAGCACTTTGACCTTTCGATTAGCAACATCATCTTCAACACTTTGACCTTTCGATCAGCAACAATATCTTCAGCATTTTGATCAGTACATCATCATCGTCATACTCTGATCAGTACATCATCATCATCATACTCTGATCTTTCGATTAGTACATCATCATCATCATACACTGACCTTTCAATCAGTACGTCATCATCATCATAAAAACATCATCATCATGAAAACATCATTATCATCAAAACATCAACATCATCAACATGATCCTTCCTTTCAGAATTACGGGATTTAGGTCTTTACGGAGTTACCAATGATCCTTCCTTTTGAAATTACGGGATTTAGGTCTTTACGGAGTTACTAACGATCCTTCCTTTCGGAATTACTGGATCAACACATTTGTGGAACTCAGACAATCCTTCCTATTGGAATTACAGGATCAACACATATGTGGAACTCAGACAATCCTTCCTATTGGAATCACGGGATCAATTCAATGATCTTTCCTTTCGGAATTACGGGATTTAGGTCTTTACGGAGTTACTAACGATCCTTCCTTTCGGAATTACAGGATCAACACAGATGTGGAACTCAGACAATCCTTCCTATTGGAATTATGGGATTAACACATCTGTGGAACTTAGACAATCCTTCCTATTGGAATTATGGGATCAATTCAATGATCCTTCCTTTCGGAATTACGGGATTTAGGTCTTTACGGAGTTACTAATGATCCTTCCTTTCGGAATTACGGGATCAACATAGATGTGGAACTCAGACAATCCTTCCTCTAGGAATTACGGCATCAACACACATTCTCAAGTACCGAAGTCACCGGATCCGTTCTGAACCAAAGTTCAAGGATGATACAATCCTACCACATTCATGGGGACCGAGATCTTCGGATACATTTTGAACTCAGGTTCAGGGATGATGCAATCCACCACTTTCACGGGGGCCGAGACCTCGGGATACATTTTGAACCGAGGTTCAGGGATGATGCAATCCACCACTTTCACGGGGGTCAAGACCTCCGGATACATTTTGAACCGAAGTTCAAGGATGATGCAATCCTACCACATTCACGGGGGTCGAGACCTTCGGATACATTTTGAACCGAAGTTTAGGGATGATGCAATCCCACCACATTCTCGATGACTGAAGTTACACCGGATCCATTCTGAACTGAAGTTCAAGGATGATACAATCCTACCACATTCTCGATGACCGAGGTCTCCGAATCACTTTAGGGCAAGTGCCCAGGGATGATATAATCCCACTTCATTCTCAAAGACCGAGGTCTCCAAATCACTTCTGGACATATGTCCCGGGATGATACAATCCCTCTTCATTCTCGAAGACTGAGGTCTCTGGATCACTTTAGGGAAAGTGTCCAGGGATGATACAATCCCACTGCAACATCACTACTCCCCCTTTCAGGGAAGGTCTTTCTAAACCATACCAAGATTGTCTCGAAAGTGTTCGAACTTTACCCGAGACAGAGGCTTTGTCAGTGCATCATCATCTAAACCATATTAATCTACATCTTCAGTATGTGAATACTGAACTATCACCATCTGTATCTCCAGTATGTGAGTACTGAAAGCATCATCAGGTCACCATCATCTGCATCTACAGTATGTAAATACTGAAACATCATCTATATCTTCAGTATGGGAATACTGAAATCATCATCATCTATATATTTAGTATAGAAATATTGAATCACCATAATCTGTATCTATAGTATGTAAATACTAAAACATCATCATCTGCATCTTTATCTTGAATGTAGAAATACCGGATTTCTATGTGTTACAATGGAACACGGGGTTCTATGTTATCATAACTCTCGTTATCACATAGAATCAATGTAGTATCAATCTTCAGTTCAAAGCAACCTGATATCAGCTTCCGAAGCCATATGGCTTCACAACTTTGCAGAGCAATCTGCTATGTATTCTGCTTCAGCCATGCTATGAGAAACACTAGACTGTTACTTCCTAAACCATAAACTCATAGCAGACCCCAAACAAAAGCATCTACCTAATGTGATTTTCCTATCTGAGATACTTCCAACCCAATATGCATCTGTGTAGCCATACAATCTATACTCATGGCTACCATCATAATATAAACCAAAGTCTATAGTCCCTTTCAGATATCTCATCACATGTTTTGTAGCTACTAAGTGAACCCGTCTTGGTTGAACTAGATATTGACTCAAGGTGTTCATAGCAAAACAAATGTTTGGTCCAATAATCTGTTTGTATCGAGTCACATCCACTAACTCTGATGAGTCATCAATTAACAACTTCAGGTTGGAATCCATGGGTGTGGCCATGACTTTGCATTCCAACATATCAAATCTTTTCAAACTTTACACTGCATACTTTCCCTGGTTGAGAAAGATTCCTTTATACTTTTAGACTTAGGAAATAAAGTATTAGACCAAGGTCTAAATTCTTCAGCAAAATTCTTCTTGCATTCTACAATCTGTTTCTCATTCCTTGTCAGAAATAGATCATCCACATATAGTAATAGTATGACAGGTTCATCTTCTACAACCTTGTAGTAAAGGTTAGGATCGACTTTACTCTTGGAAAAGCCCATGCTCATCAGGAAACTGTCTATCCTTTCATACCAAGCTCGAGGAGCTTGTTTCAGGCCATACAAGGCCTTCTTCAACTTGCATACGTGAGTATGTCTATCTTCAACTTCAAATCCTTGTGGCTGTTCTATGTATACTTCTTCTTTGATCACACCATTTAGAATTATTGTTTTCACATCCATCTGGTGTAATTCCCACTTCATCATGGATGCAAGTGCCATGGTAGCTCTAATTGAAGTATACCGTGCTACTGGGGCAAATGTCTCTTCATAATCAATTCCCTCTTTCTGAGAGAAACCTATGGCCACAAATCTTGCTTTATACTTCTCAATACTTCCGTCAGCTGCATGCTTTATTTTGCATATCCATTTGGAGGATACTATACTCTTTCCTTCTGGTTTGGGAACTGTATCCCAAACATCATAACATCTTCCATGAGTTTGTCTTGTTGGGTCATCAACATATCCTATTCTTCTGCATTCAACCTTGAAGGTTGGAGCTGTCCATCATGTCGTACCATGTCGAACTTAGATATCTTCTGTAGTCACTCCCCCTGAAGTGGAGTATCATCTTCCTTCTTCATTTTGTACAGGTGGCTTTATGCTTGATATATACTTGTCAATAGAGTATGTCATGTCATAGTCTATTCTTTATGAGGCAAATCATGAGCCTTTTCTTTGTACACTTGTTCTTGTAGATCCATATGGAAGATACTACGTACTTCCATTTATGTCTCGAAATCATATCGTGTACATCATTCCCCATGATCAACGGTTATTATTTGATCATAGCATTCTTTTCTTCATCTTGAGTTATCTCTTATACCCATGATGGTCTTCATCCTTCAAGGTGGATCTACCACTCTCTGAAGCTCTTTCTTTTGTCATGGTGTCTCTAACCTTGGGATCTTCAAATTCATGTTTATTGAATTGTCATCACTTGTTCTTCGAAATAAGTCTCATCCTTGTTTTCTTGTAGGAGGTTGTTCAGGACCTTTCCTACAATTCAAATGCACCAATTTCATGGTTAGAACTATTTCATAAAACATATGCA